>JARJDZ010009349.1:0-36041 GCA_030264555.1 Aleochara sp. GC000083 | reverse complement strand
AGTTCTCGAATCTCAGTCCCAAAAGGAACGGCTGAGAAGACCCTACGAAGCACGAACTCGCAAAGTATTTCGTTACCTCTCCAGGTGCGATAAACTAATGGTTAATGATGATTTATACCCGCCGAAAATCATCAAGCAAATCGCGCGCGATATTCGGAACGATACGTGAAACCGTCCAAATGGTACCTGAAACAAGCAAATGAGATGAGTCTTGTTCTTACATATGTTATATGTATGCTAGGAAAAGTAAACCCCTATACCTAAAGAACAACGTTGCGATGGAGCTAATGAAATTTTAAAATTGTTCCTATAACTTTTAAAAGTAATTATTTAAGAATAATGCCGTAATTTTGGAACCTGTTTTGCAATTGACCTATCATTTTAGGCCTATTGTTGGCCCACTAATTAACGAAGAGAAAGCAAAAGAGACAGCAAAAGAAAATGACTAGATGTTCAAAGCAGTCGTCTGCGTTGAAGCCTTTGCTTTTGAAACACCTAATCTCAAACCTGTGGCACAAGCAGCAAATCACAATTGGCAAGATATCTGAAAATAAAGGTTTAAATTACTAACAAGTTAGAGCAGATTGTCATAATCAGTAGTGTAGTGCTAGAAAAAAAAGTACCGGAACGGGAAGGAGTAACACATATGTCGAGTATATAGCATGGCATTTTCTATACTTTAGTATAATCAAATGCTCAAAAAAGTGCCGGAACGCCGTTCCTGCCCGTTCCGGCCCGACTACACCACTGGTCATAATGTATTAGATCAAATAAGTCATACATACCATGTGATTTGCATGAAGAGATGATGGTAGCAACGCCGTGCTACTGGACTCTGGGCGCTCAGACTGTGTATTTGAAGTTGGACCATGATGATTCCATTTCTTGGACTTTTTTGGCATTTAATTGCCATCACATACCTACAAAATCAGACATTAATGATCAAGAAAATAACAAAGAAATTTTATGACTTGTATTACCTGCTATATTTGGGTAAAGATGAAGACCCCCATCACACTGAAGGTGGCAATTGGCAACTTATCCAACTTCCAAAAGTGCTGTAAAAGAATCAACATTGTTAGCCATACTTTATATAAAACATTATTCATTACTTACTGTGTCTGCAACATAAGTGGATTATTAATGCCTGATCTTCAACGCTTCTTCCTTTCAATTCTTGGGTGTACCAGATCTAAGTCCTTAGCGCACAACACAAACCAATTACCACAAAGGCATATGTATCAAATAAAACTGGCTGTGTGCTTAATCTGCATTTGAAGTTGGATGATGATGAAGAATGAACACATCTTAATGTTGAATTAGATCCTCAGCATACACTAGAAACTGATTGAAACAAGAGAATTAGTTTTGTATATATATAAAAAAAACTGGCTGCAATTAATTTTACTCACTCCATGCCTTTCAGGGCTCCATTGTAGTAAAGATCCCAGCAATGGATTACTTTCATATGACTGGTTTATATGTACCATAATATATATTGAATGGGCACACACGAGATGGTTTTCAAGTATTCTCAAATGCTGGCAATTCCTATACTTTTTACACCATAGATTCTGTAACAATAAAAACAATGATTATTATTCAACCATTACACTGTATGTATGTATTATTTGCTAATTTCATTATAAACATACAGTTGATTTACACATTGGTGAAGAAGAATAACCTCCAACTTAAAAAAAAACATACAATATTCGTGGAGCGAGAAGACATTCTCCCTCCATACCATAATACCAGAAACCTGCAGATTATTGAAAAGAAAAATCAAAATTCCTAATTCGAACGAAATTATGTTGATGTACAATATTTTTTGATTTTTAAGCTGAAAATATCTAATAATTAATATGCGAAATGCGTAGCTTGGTGGGTTGCCGATATGGTAAGCACAATGTTGCGAAAAAGCAAAACCTGATACCCTAATGATAATTGTATCCGAAAACCTGATGAAAAAATTTGGCGAAGATGAAACATATTTAGTATGATCTTATGTAAAAAGTTCATATATGTATGCATTTTGCGTTTGTTAATATGAACAACTTCTGGCGGGATTTTAAAATGGATTGTTGCAAATAGTTTGTACCATAGTTTACGAATTGAAGAAGCAGAGATGTAATGTATAATAACGACAGGCCGATTTCTTAATTTACTATTGTTTCGATGCCGTAGACATCAGACGAAAGCAATAAACACAAAGTTTGCAAACAAAAGTTTGCCAAAGTTTGTTAATAAACGTCGATCGCACGGCAATTCGCCGATTATATACACCACACAAGAAGACTGACTGACTGAGGAGGAAGCGCCCTATTCGCCGCGGGCTGTTCAACAAGCAGCCAGCATTTGCACTTTTCTTCATCTCATGTGCGAATTCCGGCGTTGTGACTGCACACATCAGCCGTACGTGCGTTCGCACCGCGACATTCGATAAACGCGATCGAAGCACAACTGGGGGGCAACGGGCGGCGGCGGCGATGAGACTGTTTGAGATGCGATACGGATTAAAACTTTGACAATAAAATCGGACTCTTCAAACTGCGCCCCGACCAATTCCGCTCCTATTTTCCGGATAGGTTCGCGGCGCGCACGTCCACGGGCACAGATTGCGGATGGCGAAGACGGGGTGCAATTCGAGCGTAATTGCCGCGTCGACAGGCGAACCGGGGAGCATGGACCAGCCGCTGACGATGGCGCACTGGGTGCAGAATGCAGGGAAACAATTAAAACACGCTCACTTTCGGAGCGTTAAATGCGGCTGCCGTTTGAGTCGTCAGCGAAGAAGCAAATTCGATTAAAGCGAGATGTATTTCGGATACAACGCCGAATCGAATTGGTGTCACTGCCATCGAAGACCTTGCACGGCGATGGCTAATGTTGCCGGCAATGGGAGAAATTGCGACAGAGTCGAAATAAGAAGCGTGCGCATTTTGCCTAATTAAACATCGGAGCGGTAATGCAATTCGCTCAAAATTTGATGCAATCGATTCGTGCTCTTCGCGTACCCACACCCACCCACCCACCATGGGGGCCTCCGCATCCGAAAGACTGGCAGCACCTTTATCAGATGATTGCGCTGTTTATGCGTTTTGTAATTTATGGGTGTGAAGCTGGTAGGTCCACGATCGCAGCCGGAGCAGCGTACGTGCGCGATGTTGTAATCTTCTTGCTTATGCCGCACGAATTTGGAGTGTATACGCCCGGAATATGTATGCGACACGGTCTACAATTGATGGCGAAACAATTAGATATACAGGCGGGGTACTTGGTCGACATTGACAATCAGGCATTATAGTGTTTCAGGCGGACCGACATGCGCAACATTCGATCGTGTGGTCTGCACGTTGCGTCACATAAGGCATATAAAGTTTGAAAGGATAATCAACGGACAATGCCATACTGGATACGATGTCCAGGATAATCATTAATTAATCGCTTGTCTATATATATATTGGTTACTTTCAAATTATCAATATGATGTAGTGGGACGCAAAATTCTAAGTTTGAAATTCTTATCTCCAAGTATTTGCATTCATAGAAACTTTCCGTTTGATATGCCAAATTTGTACATAAAATGCCAACGACTATTTTGCCTAATTTTTGTACCGAATTTAAGTACCGATTTTTTGGAACTATTGATTGGTGTAAAATCAAAATTTTATAAGCAATAAATTTGATTGCCCATAATATTTGCAATTAATCTTCATCATTGCTAATTATTACGATAAATGAAATGAGAAAAATTCAAGTGATTCCTTGGCGCGTTTCAGCTGGTAAAATGTAAAAATTTTCCACTTGTCGAGTTGGAATCACAACAATGTCTATGATGGGCAATTATTTACCGGTGAAGCGCTGAATTACGCAACAAAAATCACTGGCGAAACACGCACGCAGAAAAGCGCCGATTCTAAACCGAAGGCATTGTTGAATACATCCCAAGTTTCGTGCGTCGGATGGCGCGTCGTCGTATATCATCGCTTACAGTAAGTAAAAATGTGGAATGAATTCATGTCGATTCGACATAATTATCGCTGATTACGATTACGCTCACCTTGAATGTACTCGCGCGCGCCCATATATTCAATTGCTCGGCCATTTGACTACCTGCGATGCAATTGTTGCGTTCAATTTGCCAAATCGCGAACTAAACATTTCCACAAACTGCGCGAGGAGGAAACGGACGATTTATCACATCACGCAGTAATTGTGCGCAAATCGTTTTTTTTTGTTGCTGTACGACCATGATCGATGACAGCTCGTCTGGATAGTTTGCGGATACCTGGTTTGCGGAATTCCTGCCAAAAGTCGGCACTCAGCTGACCAACGAGCTCGGGATGGTTGGTTATTTGGACGAGTGCGTTCGAAATTCAAATAAAACAATATTTTCACGCCGAATGAATGTCAATGCCGTTCGGCGAACAATTCGCACGCGCATAAAACGTTCGCAAACGTAAACACCCACAGGGAAATATGTGCCACAGGTCGCGAAGGGAAAAAATAACATTTAACGAGAGATAAATAGATGTGACACGCTAATGACGAATAATAAACTGTTGAGTTGAATTATAAGCGGGCGTCATTGCCGGGCAAACGGAATCGTTAATGAAAGCGCAAATATACAAATAAATGTAAATATTTTGACGCGGTGAGCAAGAGTCGGCGGTCGCATTCGTGCATTATTTGCAGAAATGCATGTACAAATATGGAGCAATTAAATTGCGAATAAAAATAATTCAACTGCGAATTTGCCGTCCTATCAGTGAAAATAATTGTTAACACTTTTCGTTCCAACCGTAGATTATTGATCAATTGATTGAAAGCCAATGCCCTCCATCGAGGAACAATGTAATAAATAATTCCCTTTCTGCAACTGGTTAACAAATGAAAATGCAACTGGTATTGAGGCATTAACAAATTGGAAATCCCTTTTCGGTGCATATAGCCTGAAGCAAATTACATGAGAAATTCAAAAGTTCACGCTCATGTATCGTTCAAAATCAATAATTGCAAATTTTGTTGCAGAATTTTACTTTTTACAATGCGGTCGAATTGTTGCACTGACTCGTTTCATGCGGATCATTGAGGTATTTAATAAATCGACAAAGCTTGTGTCGATTTGCCTATGAAAGCGAATTGAATATTGGGTGCTTTGACTGTGCAAAAAATATTGCTGGCTCTAATAAACAAATCCGCAGATCAAAAATGTTCGTTTCAAAGCAAATATTAGTACTTTTCGCCCATAAATGTAAAATGTTCTCGATATGACTTTAGCACATTTTTTTTCATGCATTATTGTTGCGAATAACGAAATGTTTGCTGCAAAAAAACTAGTAAATACCGGAAAATTGCGTTTGTATGCAATTGATATGAAAGTAATTAAAATATTGGTGCAATTTATCAAATTGTAAAATAATGTTGGTCCAATGTAGCAAATGAGACTTTCCTAACAGTAATCATTTTGGGCGTTGTAATTGAAAAACATTGGCGCATGAATCTGGAAAATTATATGAACATTTATAAAATATGTTCATTATTTTATATTAGTATGCATGTCACACAATCCTAAATCGAGATAAACATCCAAAATGCGGAACGAACTAGTTATATTAATAACATTACTGCTAATCGACTAACAGATTGATTGCTATTTTGTTAGAAATTGAAGCAAATTCAATTTGAGTATTTCTAGAAGCTTACATCACGAACTAAATTGTCGTCAATTACGGTAATTACTTTAAATCTGAATAAGCCCAAGCGTAACTAAGCATTGTATATTTACAACAATATTTAGTAAAACTTCTTTCTAATTGTCATAGAAACGAGAATATGTACCTGTTTTATCTTAATGTTTGTTGCTTGTTGCATTTCAGCAAAAATAGTTGAGGGAATTGCAAACGATAACAATGTTAAATTTCAGAGATAGAGCAATAATTTGTATTTACATACAAGTTTCAAGTTTTTAATTGAATAAACTTTTATTTGCTTAGTTCATCAAATATTTAAATTCTGGAATAAAATGCTCGAATGCTCCATGCACGCTTTCAATTATTTTTATCCATTATTTGTTTACTTTATGTAAAACTTTCTGGGATACTCTAATTGAATGGATCAACTTTTACTTTTCAATTAATATCAGTTTTTTATTTTTTTATTTAATTTAGTAGATGGATGATGGAATTCACTTTACGTCTCGTGGCATGCATACAACACGGCGATGCTTCTATTTTATTTTTATGCGCGTTTTAATCAGCAACAATAAACGACGCCCGAAGCGGAGCAGACCTGGGGCGCTATCGTGCACATATTTTGTAGATGTATCACAAATATGAAATATATAACGATGGACCTGAACACGGGAGGAAGCTGCGGTTGCTTCGGTGGCGGCGGCAACCACCACCCCCATACAACGCGCACTGCGAATGCAAATTGTCCGGCAATTAAAAACGCGCGCGCCGTCTCGATTGTGCAAGAAGCGCGCTTTCAGCTGAGAGCGAATTTACAAACTGTTCGAGCGGTTTTCATCTCGATGTTGTTGATCGACTGATGTGGAAACTTCAATACAATGCAAATACTGGAAAAGTTCCCCCCCGTATAATTGCCGATTGCATCCTCGCGCGGTTTGCTTTGCAAATATGCCGCCATTGGCACATACGTGGAGGGCATCATCGTCGTGGTCGATGGATGGCACCACATCACATCCGCGACGCGACGTGTATTTCGCGAACTTTGAGGGGGTGGTGGTGTGCAACAAGCGCTGACAACACACAAACAGCGAGCAAACAAAAATGTTTTCCATGTAATTAAATCAAACAGACGGCGGCGCTTGGATTCGGGCGGGCGGCTCGACGAAGGTGTTATCATAAAAAGCGCAGCACCACGTCGCGTTGGTTTAGTTTGCGCGCTCGAGGAGTCCGTAGATCGTCGCCGTCGGCGGTTTGTGAACGAACGAACGTGTGCGTCGCGAAAAAGTGCACCAGGTGCTAGTGATTTTTCCCAATTGCAATAATTGCATGATTTTTGGTGTTTTCGTTTGCTTTCCCGGACGGATCTCCTTCATTGAGACCTTGTAAGTGCTATTTTCTACCCTCTAGTTTTATCATACTCTTAAGTAACAATTCAAGCAATTCTAAAGTCAATTTCGAGTGATTGAAAATAAGTTTGGTTCAAAGTTTCAGTTTCAATGAGAGAAAATTTCAATTTTATCGGGGGTGTTAACGTGGTACTTGAATGCAAGTGTGTAACCAGCCTTACTACTTTCAAAGCCACCCCCAGCGAATGTCAGGATTGATTCATGCATCGAAGTTTATATTTTCATGTCAATGCGAATGAGTATCGCGAATCAAACGGATTTAAAAGTTGGTTGCTTTTTTGCGCCCCGATCAGCGCGCATGGAGGCGGCAGTGGTGGTGGCGGTGGAGGTGGCGGCAGATCGTGTGGCGCACACGTCCGCTTTTGCAGCCGGCATCAGTAGCTACCGCACGTCAGTGGCAGCAGCGAGGAGCAAACGTCGTGGGAGCGCAGCAGATCGACGACGACGACGACGTCGATGAGAAGCACGCGGCCGCGAACCTCGGTACACTCCGGCCACGCCAGCCGAACTTGAACAACACGCCGCCGCTTCCCAGCCGCGCGCGCCAACATCGTCGTCGACGGCCGCGCGCGCGGATTCCGGCAGTCAGTTCGGTTCGAACGCGCCGCGAAAGCATACACCGCCGCCGCGCCGCGCACCAGGCCCGCACACGACGAAGACGACGCCGAGAGGATCGCACGTTGCGCTCTCGCCACTAGTACCGCGCGAAGTTGAGCGGCGAAAAAAGAGGGCGCGCACCCTCGATTGACTTGCGTGCGTTTCCCGAATTGTTGCTATTTGGACTTGTTGTTGTTGTCGTTATTGCACCCGACCGACGCACGACCACGACGACGACGACGGCGTCGACGACGACGACAGCGAGGACGATAAGGCAAGATGACTCGCAATCGGCGATATGTTGATTAATTTTCGTTTCGTTTACGAGGTAAGGCCCGCTCGGCTCGATCGCATGCGTGAGCGTGTGTGTGTCTCTCTGTGCGCTTCGATTAAGTATTGTATCACTGTCCTTGGCATCGGCTAATTGATAAGCGAATGCGGAGCGCCGAATCGGCAACGCGCGAGCCCAAGTTTTCGGTGGCGCGGCCGAAAAAGCGCATGCTGTTGTCCGTTTTCGGGCCCGTTACGAGAGATAACATATGACAACTAATGTACATCGTTTGCATTTCGTCGCCGTACACTTGCTTGTTTATCGCAATGATGTGAACTAAGCAGATAAGCGTCGCTCCCGTTACGCGCGCGCTTAGATTTATTTTTCACTTTCCCGTCGCGCACGGCGCGCGTCCGTAAATTTCGGCCGGGCGATTTCAATTGCAAAACGAGTTTTTCAATGCCCCGCACACGGCGCACCCGCGCCGCTACCGGCTTAATTATTTCGTGTACAACAATCGATGATTGTTCGATAATTATAGCCGAAAATTCAAACACGTCGCGCGCACCAAACGCGCATGTTTAAAATGACATAATTACAAAATTAATCAGACCTTGATTACCCACTTGCGCCCGTTTTATTATTATATTATTCTCGCTTATCGTTTGATAACGCACATTAATGCATCGGCGCGCCCGGCACCAGCGTCCAGCATTCACGAAATCAAA
Source organism: Aleochara sp. GC000083 (assembly GCA_030264555.1). NCBI lineage: Eukaryota > Metazoa > Arthropoda > Insecta > Coleoptera > Staphylinidae > Aleochara > Aleochara sp. GC000083. The sequence continues at coordinate 27,343 of JARJDZ010009349.1, read as the reverse complement.
GTGCAGTTTGTTTCGGCATGCGTTTAATTGTTTCATAAATGCGCACTTATTCGAAGCAAATTAAAATAATTGTTACAATAAATTTCCTTTTGAATTGGGTTTAACGATGCCTAGCCTTACGTAATGCTGCTTACATTTTAAGGGTGAATTATAACGAACGTACGTGTTCCGGTTGCCCCCCACCACTCGCGCGCTTATGAGCATATAGAAAGAGAGTGTTTAATTACTGAAGGCTGCCTGCGCCGGAAAGTGAATTTAAAATATTTATCTAAGAATTAGTGCGTCAATTTCAAGAGCTGCATGGTTAATCACGGATGTGTGCAGCAGGTCGGATACTTTCCGCTATCTCGCCGCTGGAAATTGTTTCGTTAATTATTGATCGACATGATATTCCAATTAAAATTTCCGATTGTGCTTGTATCGTGCGAAAACTATCAAAAAATGGAGCATCGTTTAGTGCTACAAAACGAGCTCAGAAGCAACACTCAAAGTTGGTTGACTTGATAAAAATACAACTTGAAACATTTTTAGTACACGTAGCATTTGCCAAAAGTATTGCATAACACAGCTCGTTCGCAATTCTTTTTTCGCTTATAGTTTGCTTTGAATATTTAAACCGCAAGTGAATTTGTTGCAAATTTAAAGGATTTGAGCTTTCTCAGGCATCAATACAAGTATGCAATTAACCATAAACGCAAACAGCGACTAAATTGGCTCTAATTTTTTATCGCAATCGTCAAAACAATGAATTGAATTTGGAACAATTTTTCACCAATTTTATCGCTGAAAATATGCGGTGGAAAAATAAACTGACAACTTATCTATGGAAAATAAAATGCCGCGTCAATTGAATAAAACATTTCATGCATGTTTACCCACATTGATGCACACATTCAGGCGATTTTCGCGTGGAAATGCGCGACCTTAGCGCACGCGAAGTGCCGGAATTTGAGAAATATGCGCGCGACGATGTCCTGTTTCGTTTTCTAATTGCAACAATTATGCATTCGCATCTAATGCAAAACAATAATGCGCATTTGCATCGCGTATGCGCGCGCTCATCAATATTTATAAATTGTTCAATTTTGCAATCGGCGATCCCATGCATCGTCGATGAATCTTCCTCCTTGCTTCGATTCTTGCTGGCTGCGATCGATGTGTTGCTTTAGTTTGAAATTGTTTCGCCATGACAAGTCGTGTGTCGCATGACTACTTGCACTCGTTGTTTACGCTCGTCTTCCGCGGTATAAAAAAATCTGAGCGAGTTAAACAACAACGGGCAATAACAACATAACGACGTCGGAGCTGTTTTCATATGTCAGTTTAATTATTGACGAAAATTGTCGGGGGCGGTTCGATTGCGATCGAGTGACACACGGCGGCGACAATCTCTAAGCGCACTTATCGAATAATTTAATATCTAAGCGAGGAAAAACAAGCACGGGTTGATGTGCGGCGAATGACAGTGTCGACGTCGTCGATGACGCCGACGTTGGGGGCGGCCGCGACGGCGCCGCCGTCGACGTCGTCGGTGGAGTTGAAGGCGACACATTCGACGGCGACGTCAACGAAGTTATTTGCCATGGGACCACTTGTCCTCGAGGTGGTGACTGCCGCCGAAGAGGAAGGCGCCGGAATTTTGCCCGGCAACCGCCACCGTCGCGCCGATGCAATTGAAAGCGTAAAATGATTTGCGTGCGCACGTTTGCAGCATTACGAACGACGAGTGGGTGGCAACAACGATCCATGTGGAAAATAGAAAATGCGCTCAAATTTGCAATAGTTATCCATAAAGCATTGAGAAGTATGTAGGCAATTCGTACTTAAGTCATTCCCAGATAAGAACTTTTCCATTCAGCGCTGAGGCCATCAATACCAATCGAACTTGCAAATCGCGCACAATTATTTACATACATGTGCAAAACGGTTTTTTTGTTGATTATTTCACATTACTCGTTTCGTCAACCTCCAGGGTCACATACAGATTTCGGAGCGCAGCGCAGACGGAAGTCGACAAATGTCATGCAATGCGTCCATAATTTCGATGCCTCTTCAGCAGTCGATTAATGCAGACGGCGAAAAATTGGGCGTATTTGCGGATAATAATGCGTCAATAAGCAGAATATGGCGATACGATAAACAGACGGCAAACAGCAAGCGCTTGTTTTACAAAATGTTATTAAATAATTTGCATTTAATTCGGCGCACATTAATTGCTAATGATGGCCCATTGTGTGTACGCAACGTGTTAATTTTCGGCGATCGTACATGGGTGCGCGAGAGCGCAGTAAAATCCGGCGTGGAAATTTTGATGTGCGCTCGGAAACTACCTGCACGAGAGATGGTAATTGCTTTATTCCCGGACGCGCGCGCGCGCGCCGAATAAAAACGATAATTGCGCATTAGCGCGCGCCGCTTTTGGGCCGCGGCCGTGCAAAATTTAATGCGAGCGTTTTTAATTTCGATTAATTAATATTTAATTAACGATTGCCCGAACACAATGTTGCACATTGTTCGCCAGCATCTCCTTTGATTGCCCATTACGATTCGCATTCACTATCATCGATACGAACGAGCCCGTAATTAAGGCCCAATGCGATTTCACGCGTTTATGACGGGGCGAATAAAAACGGAGGAATGTAAATCATTCCACCTCGTTATCAGCGTTTATCAGCAGCGATTTACGTGGTCGCGTTTTCGGTGCAAATACAATTTCTTTTTTAATAAATAGACTGCGCGCTTGTTTGGCAAACAATTTGCGCTGTCGCGGAAAAACCGCGCGGCCAATAAATGCGAATTGAAATGTGCATGTGGGCACAAACAATCGAGCGCCGTTGATTTGCGAACGCAAAACAATACGTATTAATTACCACTTCATTCTATTTCGGATCGCGCCGCTACCGTTGGCGCGGCATATTTGCCTATCAGTGAAAAAAGCGCCGAAATTTTACATGCAACACACGGCTAATCGACGCTGCGTGATAAGATAACGGCCGCCGCAGTGTTGCAAGGTGCGCGCAAATATGCATAATGCAAATATTACAAATAACGCGCGAATATGCCACGTCCGTAACGCGCATGCTGATAAGAACTTGATCTTTTGATGTGTCTGCCGTTGGTGGCCTGATGGGCTGCCGAAATTTCCGATCGTGTAGGGCGCGAATTAACAATGCATCTGTGGCCGATTTAATTATGCGCGAACGGCAACTTTTGCGGTAGGCTTCTTGAAACAAGGCGCAGCGCCTTTAATTCGCCATTAACTTATTAATAGACTTCCAAATAAGTCTGCTCGTCGACACGGCCAGCGACCGCCGGCCAAGGCTGCACACGATGGGATGTCGAGCAGGAAGCGAAATTTTGTTTTCCTTCGCCAATGACGACATTAATGATTGAGGATTGTTGCAACATGCCGGCCGACGCTGCAATATTCATCGCTCGAAGAAAACCTAATGGCTTTCGCCTGTCGACGAGTGATTGCCATTACGGTGCATGATGCACGAGGGTGCTAAATATTTGCAATGCGCGACCAGAGGACTCCCCCCAGCACGAATCATGGATATTAATTAGGAGAATTAGCCGAAAGAATTTTGCGACAACGCGACAGCGTCGCTTACGTGGTAGAAGCGACAATATTTACCATTTCAGCACACAACTCTTATCTCAATTGGTTATAAACTGTCATGCATGTGAATGGTGACGAACAACAATCAACATTTACATCCGAGAAAGGAGGTATCGCGGAGATGGTGAAACAACAACAATTCTGCTCCAAAATTGGAGTTGATAAGTATATTCGCAACGTGAAATTTGGCGATTTCTATGCGTTAATCATTGATTTGCGCGATTGAATTAGATGCAGTCGACGTGGAAAATTGCCGCTTGTTCATTCACTGACTTCGCGAGGGGCGGCGCACGAAAAAATAAAATAAAACCATCGAGGATGCAACCGAGCGAACGCATCGTGTGTGTCATTGCGATGGCAATATTTCGCCGCGAAAACGCATGTTGTCTCCGCAAAATTGCATTATTATTAATTCGGGCGCGCAATGCATCGGTGCATCCAGCGACTTCGTGTTTCGCAGGCGATGCCAGAGAGAGCAAAACAGTAGCACGGTGGCTGAGCACTCCGCGAGAGTCTAAACACACAGCGCCCATGCGGCCAGAACGCCGCAATTATGCAAATTGTAATTCTATTATGCGATTACACAGCGATAATTCCAGGAGAGCAGCGCGGCCGCACGAGGAAAAGAAAGTTTTTTCCGCAGTTTCGCTTTCTTTGCGCGCACGCGCCCTACCAGCCAACATCGACGCTGCAAATTTAAAAAATTGCAATCTCAAATTATGCGTGGCACGTGCCGAAAAAAAATTTGCGTTCGCATATCTCTACGTGAGCCGATCGAAAATTTCCAGCTGCGAATGGAAATGTTCCAGACGTTCGTTCCGATGCGAGTACTTTCAGCAGCGCGGTTCTTCGATGTCAGTCGAACGTTTATTTATTTGCGTTGTTTATCGACTTTGCTCTGCGTTATCTTCATGCTCATTATGTCATTGGGCTGTGTAATGAAACCTGGCTCGTCGCTCGCAGTGGCTCGGTGTTCGCTTCAATTAAGATTAAATTATATCCATATAGGCATAATGCCGCGGGGCTGATGTACTAATATGGCTAACTCAATTCTTTTCTTCGCTGCGAAGCGTTTAACGCGATTAGCAACACCGTAATGCACAATGCTTGGCATAATTGCAGATAACAATGTCGATTTTATTGGAGAATTGCTTGTTCTCGGCTGATAATAGGTTCTGATCCATTAATCGTTGAGCAATATAAGGAAATTGTTGTACGAAAAGTGCGCGGTGTGTAAGCGGACATTTCAACTTGTTGTTGTTTCCCGTTTTGACGAGCGGAAAACAAACAAATTTTCGTTGCGAAATTGATATTTTCGATCATCGGCTTCTGCAAATTTGCGTGTTGTAGCAAAACAAAACATTCGCTCAAGGCTGCGGTGAACTTGACTGTCTGAAATATTGATGACAGATAATCATGGATCATTATGTAAGTCAAGGACGTTTCGAATCAAATGTGAATTCTGAAATGACAACATCGGAAAATGTTATCACGGAGTTTTTAAGTGTGTGTAGTGGCATTTTTAAACTAGGTGACAGACTCAAGGAGAAAATCGTACAGAAAAAAAGGCGAAGAAACAAAAAATGAATTACCATTTTTCATGGCCAATTTACGCATCATTCATTCAACACGTAACTTCGGCTTGAATTTGATTAGCGCGCCGTGTACCAACGCTAAAATGATATTTGTCCAAGGTATTGTCTATTAACGAGCGCGTGTTCCTCGAAGCAGGTTGTAATTGGTTAAGTTTAGTCAGTGCTCAGCCGAACGCGCTTACACTACGCGCAATTTCTAACATGGAGCACGTTCGGTTGTTTTCCATAGACGTTTTTCAATCGCTGGCAACAACAAATCGCACGGCAGTGTTCCCGGAGTGGCAGGCTCACGCGATCCGGCGATAATTTAGCTTTTCATCTAGACACAATAAAAAAAGACGCCCGTCGCAATCTAACGCCGGTGACAGAGTCGAAGCTTTCCGGCCGATGCAGCGCGACCGCATAGTAAATGAAATTCGCCGGCGATATTCGCGCGCGCATTAATAATAAACGCGCACCGATCGCGATATAATGGGCCGATGTGACGAATGTTTTGTTGCTGGTGAATGCGTCATTAATTACGGATTAATGAATTAATCTGGCTACATGTGTTCTTTGAATACCCGCCCCCGCTTTCGCACCCTCCCGATTTCTAGTCGCTTCAAGTAATTAGCGCTGGGCGACTGGTCGCTGTTGGTAAAGTTGTAGATGTAATGAAAAATAATTACGATTTGTTTGCATGCGCGCTTATCGAGGAGCAGGTTGCACGCCCAACAGGGAGCATTCCAATTTGTCAATAGATAAATAATAATAAATTACTCCATCAATGTCATGCCTCAATGATTTTTTGCGCATCCGTGCCATCGCGGAATATTTGCGAATAGATCGTGCATGTGTATGTGGTTTTACGGGCGCGCCACGATTGGTTTTTATGTACGTATTGTTTTTTTATTTAAAACTTCCGCTTTTATCATCGAGTGATTATAAAAAATGCAACTTTTACGCCGGCTGAATTTCCCCCTGCGTTTTTTACATTCGGATGGTATCAATCAAAAAATGCGCGCGCGGCTGGTGCTCGCAATAAAAATGAATTGAATTTTCATTTTCGGACAATTTGTCGCATACCTAGCCAAAAATCGCGGAGGCGGGCGCAGTCGGATAGTTTTGTTACCAATTGGCATCGATGGTGTTCCTAGTTATTATCACTGCGTTTCAAATACCATGGATATCTGTGCGTCAATGTTCATATCAATTGAATACTCCATACACGTTGTTCTGATAAAATGACCCGAAATTTTGAAATAACTAGTTACATACAAACAATTTGATTTCATTACTTAATTTTCATCATGTTGCATTTATTTTCTTGAGGTACCAAAATTTTTTTGCTTCTGGTTTATGCAGCTGCATAAAAATCACGTTCACACATGAATATCACATAGAAAATCTCGCCGGAAGCAGATTAAGATATGAACTGGAAACACGCGGAGTTTTCGGTGTGCCACTTAATGCGCTGACATGTTCGGGACGCGGGACAGTGCCCAAAATGGGCCGAAAACTACTCCTGCTCCGCCCGCACATTGCGGTGACGGGGGAGTACATTCCCGGTTTATGCAGTGCTCTCCTAACTTTTTAACTTGTGAATGAGGTTAACGAACCATCTCGAAACGAGGCGCACGCAAGAAAGGACGCCGAGTTGTTGGGCGCACTCTTCGACGACATCGAAACGTCAACGCATCATCAAAATGTAACATAACGACAAACCACACTGCAATACAACGACACGTCTTTCAAAGTGTTTGATCTGTTACTATTCGTTACGTTGCGTTTGTGTGGGAGTACGCGACCCAGAGATTTGTGAATGCAATTATCAAATTGCTTATCTGCTTCTATTTCCACTTCCAGTCTTCATATGCATTGTGCCCCAGTAGTGGTTGCAAGTATTACAAAAATATGTGACAAGTCGTTAAAACTACGCAAAATTTAGCATGTAATGAATTTTCTTATAGAAAAAAAGTTTCTAATTAGAACTTTTATCTCATTTAATTTCTATTTGATTCAAAAAATAGCTCTCTTAATTACAATTAGTCTCATTTTTCCGGGCTTAAACGAAGAGCGCTCGAATTCAATTAGAATTTCACCGACTGTTTTTTTTTTCTTCTCTCGCTGCGCCTTCGCCGCAGAGTTTACACAAGCTTTCTGGTATAATATGCCGCCTCCGAAGTGAGGACTAAGACAATTTCCAACGATCATGTCCCGCTTATCTAATGGCCGACCTATAGCCCGAGCGCGTTCGTGCGAATGAACGCGGACATCGCAATATAATAAATTTCGCGAATAACTTGTGCATTGCATACCGGCGGGCACAATTTCGAGCGGGCGGCGCGTGAAAGCGCGCGAGCCGGCGACAATTAATTAAAACATTTCATTTTCCATTCGCCGCCCCCGCTCGAGAGCGCGGGGGGGGATCTTTCGTCTCTCTATTATCGCGCGAGATGTTCGCTCCCCATCGCACGCGATTATCTCGCATCGGCATTGACTATCATCGCGCGCGGCTTTTTTGCTCGTCGTCGCCGCCGCCGCGCTGGCAATATGGGGGCGGCGGTGGTCGGTACACGGCGTTCGAATGTTTCGCCGGCGCTTTCGAATGCGTTATTATTGCTTCAATTAGGAAAAGCGTTTCGCCGCGCCGAAACGGTGGGTTGGGGGTGGCATGGGATAACGACCCTAGGAGGGCCCCGCCGTACGGCGACCCTCTCGCGCCGTAACGCTGCAAACTATAAAATCCAGATTCATGTGCGGGGGCGGCGCAATTAGCAACATTTGCGTTCGTGCATTCGGGACTCACCGATTTCGGTTCAAAGTTGCGCAAAAAGACCAATGTCTTGAACTTGCTCCCGGTTCGGTTTCATTTCGCGTTGGATGATTGTTGCGACGGCGGGGAAATCAAGACCCATATGCGCAGAACTAATTCGAAACTTGGGCGAGCACAATGAGAAAATTGAGGAAATAATTGAATCGCAAGCGTTTTCGTTATTTATGTGGAAAAATCTTTGCGACATTTGCAGGCGCGCGCGCGCGCGTACGTCGAGCACAAATTGTTCAATTCGCTCTCGCTGCTGACTTGATTAGACATATCATTATTGTATTAGATGATAGCCTTCTGGCTTAGTTTAGCTATTAGAGTCGCGATCCGCTGTGCATCGAGCAATGTCCACGACGAACGGGCGCGCGCGCGCGTTCACGCACGCATCCAGACAATGCGCTATTAACCGGAAAGACGACGAACGCTGACAGGATAAATGCGGTGACATTGTTGTGACGCACGGTCGCGAAGAAGCTCCCTGATACGATGCGTTTTCTGCTTCTTTTTATCCATTCGCCTATTTATCATAATTATTATAAATGGCCGTTATTAGTTGCTAAACCGTCGCTTGCTACATCGCATTAAGCGTTTATCAATGAACGTAATACTCAGTAATCTAGACAATTAATTGATCGATTAGTACGTTACTCGGTGTAATTAGTTCCGATTACTACATTCCAAACAGAAGTCGGCGTCGTAAGAATGAGAGAATAAATATTTACGAATGCATTAGGCTTCCTTAAATTTTCACTTTGCATCGGATGTTCAATATTGACAAACGTTTATGATGGGCGACGGTGGAGGGGGGGTTTATCAAAATGATTGTGAATATCATAGATGAGACATTCGCGTCAACTCATACATTTTTATCGAATCAATCGACCGAATTCCTCAGATAACTTTGTTTTATACCAACAGCGCATTTTACATACGTTTGTAATCGCAATTATAATTCGCAATCTTTGATGGAACGCCCGCAATCAAGGGAGTAACTTTCTTGCGTTTGGATTTAACGACGCGGTTTTAATTAAGTCCAAGATTTGAATAATCATCCCCCGCTTGGTGGCTTATGCCACCCCCGCCTTTAGTCGCACACATGCCGCCTCCGATGCATGCTGATGAAGAATGCTATTAGCAGCCAGCCGGCGGTTAATACGGCGCTATCGGCGCATTATCGCATTATCGTCGAAATTGTTAATGTTAATATACGCGCCGTAATGATGATTGCCCTCAAGGCGCTCGCGGCGTTTTGCATACCAGATGCATGGTTGAAATTTTCAAAAAGTGCAACTGTTTCAACATATGAACATATAACATATGAACATATCGCAAATGATGATTTTTCATCGTTTTACTCGTCGTTGATACAAGTGAGGCATCTGTTCGCGGGAAATTTCGGTGGCCATTGAGAGCCACCTCTGCTGGCATTGACATTTTATTGGACCGCTCTTGCTTTATTAGCGCATTCGGTCGTCGATGATAATCCGCACCCGAATTCGCGCTCACACATATACAACGTGTCGGTGCAATTTGCATGCGAATTTCACATGTCGCGCAGCGTATTACATCGGCTTATACCCTTAAATTGCATATTATTCATTATTCAGCCGGAACATGTGTATTTGTATATGTCAGCCGAAATGTTTCACCCCCGATTTGGCGGATGGGGGGCGGTTGTTGTCGGGGGTGGGGTGGCACGTTGACACATTGTGTATTAGATGCGCGCGGTTTATTACAATCGATGCTTTTGCAATCGTTTGCGTTCGTGCTGAACGGGCGCGATTCGGCCACGACAACATTACAACACGAATATTAATTACTGATTGAAAATTTATGCGGTCGGCAGCGATTCCTCCGCTATCGCGGATCGCATGTGCATATTTCGCTGGACATTGCGTACGCGCAATTACAATAATTAGCGCGTTTTTTGCTGCCCCACGCCAAATTGCATACGATGCACCCGGCAATTTTGGTCGCATATTTACAATGTTTGTTGCACTGCTTCCTCGGTCGTTATATGTATGATTGCGCAATTATTAATTGCTAATTATTAATTTGCAGTTTTTCCATTCCGGTCGCAATTTCGCGTGCGGACTGACACAACTCATCATGCAAATTCCAAGGTTGCGTTTAACTGCTCGTAAATATGTCTCGCCTATCTAAAAATATGGAGCAACTACGCAAATACAATAAGATGAGTCGTTGCGAGCACGAGATAATTTCCGCATTTACATGCGCAATAATTAATTAAATATGCAATTTCGCGTTTTAATCGTTCGCAGCCACATTTTTATGACTCCACACAAAATTGTATCTTCAACAAACTAATTGCAATTTCAATAAGCGCTTTTCTCTCATTATCACTAATATTTTCCGCTCCCGGTTTGGAAAATACGCCAGGAACTTGTACGAAAGAGAACTCTCAAAATCGAAGGACCCTTGAGTGGCAAACGAGTATCTTCCACCTCTTCCACCAGCAGTTGCTATGACCGCCCCCGCATCTTATTTACGTACGCGCAACTTGCCGCAACACAACGCAGCAGAAACTAGAAGCGGTTGGCGAAGATCTTCGGAGCGCGAAAAGAAGACAAGCGCCAAGCCAGCCAAAGCGTAAAGCGAAGTAAATATGGCCTCTCTCGCTAAGTATAGTGCGGGGGGTTGGGGGGGCGGAAAAGTTTTCGGTTGCCCCCGCTGCGAGATGCCCGCATTAAAACATCGAGAGGCGGCAGGACACTTAAATCACGCGCGCCAGATACATCTCGTGCGTTTCCTAATGGAAGAGCTCACGCAGGCAGCGGATGCTATGTTGGGCCTGCGGGGGCGGTACCCAGGTGTGTGTACAATTTGTTCCCTTTCGGGCAATCACGAATGGCGCGCAAACAGGCTGGCAAATATTCGAAATCGAATTAGTCAATGCCGAAGCGGGAAGAAAATGAGTGGCCCCATGGGAGCGCGTGGCAAGTCCGACCCTGGCTGCCTGGGGGCGGCCGGGCACGACAAAGATGCCTTAGTTATTACTTCCTATATTTAACCGTACCAGATACTTGCACCTAATACTTGTAATAGTTGCGCGCCGGATTTAGTTGTTACTTTATTTATGTAGGCGTTGTGTCGTTGATAGACGGGCGCGTTGTTGGCAATACCTTCGCCGCCGCCGCCGCGATAGGAAATCTGCGATATGTCGTTTTCGCCGTGCGACAAGGACCCGACGCGATGAAAATGTGTGTACATGCAGGTACTTTGGAGTCTTGCACGCTGTCGTCTGCCGCCCCCTCCGCGCTTCGTTGTTGTTTGCGCAAACAGCGGGCGCGTGTAGCGACTCGAATCGTTCGAGCATCATCATAAATTGCCGCCCGACTATTATAGACCCGGCTTGTCGTCTCCCGACCGCCCCCGGCCCGCCCGCTCAAAAGGCGCACGCTACGAGCATGTAGTACCTGTTTTCCACATTATCATTATCATCAAGACGCGTATGTTTATGCAAACGTTTACCGAGTGCTGTGTGCGCGCGGGGGGACGCATGTTTGCTGGAAAATTTGCAAAACTTGGCTGCGCAGCACTTACGATGCTGACGACTCGTATCGGTTCGTGTTTCGTGCCCCGATACTGGCGGGTAGTATCGATGCCGCCCCCAGTTGTATGTTGCAATTTCGTACACTCGGGGAGAAATTGCATCAGTGCATCGGGCGCTAGAGTTATGCAGGTTCGACTGGATGTAGATATTCGCGCGCGGAAATGCAATTTTATTACGCAGGAAATGGACTTTATTTCACTTTATGCTCGCGCACGTATAATTTCATTGCGTTTTCGGCATTTTTCAATCCGCGCGTGTATGCAATTGTGCAAATTCCATGTGCGTAACGTTCATTTGAGTCTGGTGCTTACAAGGAAATATTTTCGAGCGATTCGATTGAATAATGGTAAACAACGCGGGGAGCATCCAACGATCGCATGGATGGCTACAAAATGTCGATTGTAAATCAAGCAGACAAAGTTAATTTTATGTTTTGAAAAATACGTTCTTTTGTACGCGAATTAAATCGAGGCTATCCGCGCGAATTTGCAAAAGTGTTGGCATCCGTTCCTCCTAAACCATATCATTGCGCAACGCCTAATTTATATTTTAAAGTCCGAATCAGCCGTACAATGGCGCACATTGTACCTTCTGAATAACCGAGGCTGCAATAAGGTAGCCGCTGCAAAATCGCTCCGACATGAAATCTAAATATATGCATTACAAGTCTCTACACATTGCAGGATAATAATTGCATCATGCATGTATGTTTTGACAACGTTCCCACTTGTTGATGGATCGCGAAGTGTGCATTTACTACAAATCGTTTCTGGTTGAATTTCAGGCCCGACTATTTGGCGAATTTACAGTAAGAATTTTTCGGGGAAAACGCGCATTTGTATTAAATACGTTACTTCGATCAAAATTAACTGACCGCTGCCGGACCGGGGATGACGACGGCGACGCGTATTAATTAGTAATGCGCTAATTGGAGGCAATCGGACGCAGCCGGCCATAAAGGCGAATTGATTGCGCATCGAATCACCGGCCGAACGCAATTTACAATGACATCGCCGCTGATAACGCCGCGCATTTGGTTGTTCTTTCATGTGCGACCGACGACTTCCCCGTTTCTGTTATTAATTGTGTCCACTCTGGGTGTATATGTATGTGTATATGGATGTAATGTGTGTGTGTATGTATGGATGTTGTATTGATATATGTAATATGTGGGTGTGTAAGTGCATGGCTAATGAATGACCACCGAATGCGAATCGAACGCGCAAAAAAGCGCGCATTAAAACCGCACCTTCGATGTGTGCGATGCACGGCCGCGCGAATCGGAAGCGATTCCGCATTAGGATTAGATGCGCACAATAGGCCAGATCCCACGGCTCATATCGAATGCGCGCGGATCGCCTGTGCATCGGCGGCGGCGCGGAGAATAGGAAACGCGCGCGACCGCCGACCGGAAACACGCATTTTGTTTGTTATTAATACATTCGAAAGGTTGGCGGCATTGTGTGCGCGTGTGTGTGTGTGTGTGCATTGCGGTGCTCGATTTTCAGCCGGAGTGCTGAAGAATTTCGCCGGGCAACTATTATGTGGGCGCGCGCGAATTCCCGGTCGGCATTCATATTCAATTGAATCGGAACTAATTTCCGAACGTTTATGCAACGAACGTCGACATTAAATTGCGGTTTTGGGCGCCGATATTCGAGTGCCGCCCCCGTTTGAATTACGCGGCATCAACGCTAAATCAATGCTCCAGTCGGGCAGACGCACGACGGGAAGTTACATTTTCGGGATGGGATACTTTTCATTCGCAACGTTATTACCGCCATGCTCGTATCATGTATCATGTGTGATCGCATGCCGGCTGCGAAATGGCATGAAGAGAAAAATTGTTAAAAGCGTGTAATTTACTACTGTAACCTAGTTGATATTAATGCGAAATTAATTAACTTGAAATGTGATTGAAGTTGTGCAGAAAAGTGCAGCAACAACGAGCGGGGAATTTCTCGATTTAAAAACAGCTCGTTGTGAAAATTGGTAAATGGAATAAAACTCGGGTTCAAATGATGATGATAATTCAACGAAACTGATCATATAAATTATTTAAGTACCCGCAATTTGAGCGCGCGAAATTATGTGGAACTGATGAATATTACGCGCTAAAAATGGCACTTAAAATTGGGAATTTACATTGTAACCGTAACCGAATAACATAACAAACCAGTTCAAATGTTGTTAATTAATTATTTGCCGGAATGGAGTTTTATGGCGCCCTAAAAAGGCTGTTTTGAAATGCTTGCATGCGAAATTCCGCACTTATACGACAGGTACGAATGCGATGCTGTTGACACGATAAACAAATAACGCATCGGCAACGTAAACAATTTATAACAATTAACAATTTCACTCGTCGCCGTGAGGATGACGGCGATAATAACAATAAAGCATTAAACGTCCATCCGCCGTACATCAAAGTAATACTTAACCAGCGCAGAACTAATTCCACGTGCTAATAAACACGTTATGCTAATTAATTACATACGCGCAACTCCAGCCAGCGAGTCCACATTCTTCGTGTTCGCTTGCCGGTCGCGCGAAGAAAGCAAATCGCGAATCATCATGCGTCTTCGTGCGCCTTTCTCATCTTTCGTCGCGTCGCGCACGCTTCGCGCGTTTGTTTGTTGCCGGTGTCAGTTTGAAGTTAATCTGCGCGCGAAATTATTTCGGCGAGCGCCCAAAAGCCGTCAACGCGCCCGCTACCGATTAGCTGATGCTATTGCGTCAATTTCGTTTTCAAAATGCTAAATTTAGCCGGTTTCGCAGAGCGCGTGCGCATCATGCATTGCGAATTTTGGCGCGTGCCAAGTTGCATAAAAAACCACAAACATTCTTCGAGTACTTTTCTCATGGTTTTACCGGATGGACGTTGCTTTACTTTAACCTGCGCGATTACTACAAATATATTTTTTAGATATAAGATTATCGTCGTATGGGATTGACCTGCCATTAGTTTCGCCCGGCGATTTTAATTTGACAGTTGCGTGGCTCATCTTCGGACCGAAATGTGCCACTCGTAAATTTCTAATATGTTAATAACGCCACCGCACATCCCGATGCGGCACGGCAATAAAGTTAAATAAACGCCGCGGATCGGTGTATATTTTTGGGTTTTTTTGCGCGTGCTATGCTGATGTTCTGCAGCGTGCGTGGGTGCCAACACAACATATTTTTAGTATTTACGCTGATAATTTTCATATTACAGAGAGGTATGATGTACGTTTACACGCGTGAATGCGCCACTCGCTTATTACTCAGATGATGATGATATCCTAGGTTATTTTTACAGATTTCGATTGGGGATTCGCATGTGTTATGCTACAATATTAACTGATGCAAAAAATCGCGATTGTTATATTTCAAACGAACGCCAAACGATGCAAATGAAAGAAAGTGTTCCCATTATTGTTTTGTATGTTACTGCAACTACAAGAAGATCGCATTAAACATTTTTCTATTCAATTCTGTGAAGTTAGATATCATTCAAGGCCGCATTTAATTCCTATCAACTTGTTTACTTAATAACGTATTCTTAGCAAAGGGCGAATTATCTGATTTGATTATATCAATACCTTGATTTTCATGCTTATTTAACCGCAGATAATTTTCAAAGTATAGCACTGAATACAATCTCTTATCTAACAGTGCAAAATTGAAATCTCAACTATATAAAGAAAAAATTTATGCTTAAAAACTAGGCAAAATATAATTTAACAATAACTAGACTAATTTTGTCTGTTTGTAGTCGTGAATTACTGGATTGAACAATGTTTCGCACAAATGCGAAAACCGCAATTCTTGGACTTATAAGAAATATAAAACTCATAGCATAGCATGCAGAAAGAAAGTGTTTTCCCTTATTGTTTATTACTACTGGCAGTGTGTGATTATTAGCCATATTCCGATCGCGGCGTAATCGAACAATTGCAAATGGAAAGTAAGTTGAATTTGTATCTGGCGATCACTACGAATAATTTCCAATAAAAAATGCCAACCTGGGGCCGGAATTTTCGATTAAATTTATTACCGCCGACGCCGCTTGTGTATGGTTTCAATCAAACGTCGAGAGAGCATCGCGCCGTTTGATGTGTTTATCGGCAGAGTTTCACGAAGTCACTCGATAGTTTTTTTTTTCTCCATTCAGCTGCCAACAACCGCAGTACATACGCACAAAAAACACATGTGCAGCACCGAGATACGCTCCGCGATCGGCCGATATCATCAATCAATCCGAATGCGTTCGAATAATAATTAACAATGCTCGAATTGTGCGCGCATCGCGGGCGTGCACGTTGCGATACGGCTCTTTCCACGCACGGAAATCTGCTCGATGTTAAGCGCGCACGGACAGATTGATGTCGGTATTTTTCGCCGAAAATAATTCCGATATGATTCACATTTATCTTGCCGCCTGAATTTTGAAACGGACCTGTGACTCAGATCGCGCGAGTTGTGCATTCGGTGTGTAAATGGGTCACCACTAATCCGACGCATGCAAGTAATCCCAGCCGAAAACAAATAGTTTAATTGGCCTTAGCTTCATGTCCATCATTTGCGCAGTGCCGTCTGAAGTCGATTAGTTACCGAGAGTATACTTTCGCGCGCGTCGTAGACAAACAAGGCTCGTTATTAGTTGGCGATTTTTACGAGGTGATCGCGGCCGAACAATCGACACCTAAAAATACCGGCGCGATTTTATTGTGTGTGCGCTCTCGCGTCGAGCCCGAATGGGGGGCGCTTCGTTGTGCGTATCTCGCCCGATGCG
The DNA here is from genome assembly GCA_030264555.1 of Aleochara sp. GC000083. Classification (NCBI taxonomy): domain Eukaryota; kingdom Metazoa; phylum Arthropoda; class Insecta; order Coleoptera; family Staphylinidae; genus Aleochara; species Aleochara sp. GC000083. The sequence goes on along the minus strand of JARJDZ010009349.1, from coordinate 10,969 downwards.
GCCAAAAATATCTGCCCGAATGGCGAACCAACACGCGCAGAACGCGGCATTTCGTACGCGAGTGGCGGCGCGTAAAAATATCCACATCGGTGGTCGCGGGGATTCGGTATCCTTGTGGGCCTACATGCAGCCGAAATGTACAATGCGGTGCGAGACCGACAGATTCTTGGCCAGGATCAATCCGAAATATATGAACCACATGTGCAATTAGCACGTGTCAGGCGCGCGCATCGACGTCATGCGTTTCAATTTTCAGCGCTCAGATGGAAAATAAACAGATATATTCGTGATGCCAGAAATTGACACGAATCACTACATGAATTATTCGTTTGTTTTTATTTTCGCGTGTGTTAAACTAGGTCATGATTTTTTCACAAGTCAAAATTGAGTTGTCACCGAAATTTTTGGCTGATTTCGCCCGCTACTTTTTATATTTTCATTGGACCTAGTTATGCACGGGTTCAAACGGCAGTGATTTATTGCAAAATCAACGAGTTTTATTTGGGACACTCCCACACATTTTAAAATACGATTTTCCAAACTACAAAAATTCGATATCACCCAAAGGAAAATTCCATCAAGTTGTTTAATTGACTATGTATGCAAACTATGAATTTGATAATGAATAGATCAATTTATAAACCAATCCGAATTCGCTTTTCCGAATGTGATGCAAAAATAGTTCGTTGTGAACATCTGTGCGCTTTGCGGTTACCGGCGAATATCAATAACAAATTTTAAAACAAATAACACATGTCCCGTGCGTGCAGTACCACAGCCTTCGTATTTATTTTCGCTAGCGCCGAAAAAACGCCAACATAAATCAAGAATAAATCAAATTGCCGCTGAGAGTTGGTCCGAGTAAATCATAATAATATCGCTCAAACGAAGGCGGTTATTACGCGCTTGCCATTCGCACACGTACGAGGCGCGTCATCCGAGTGAAGTTATGATTATGATTATTATTACGCATTTTGCACATTTAAACCACATGGCCATTTATTTGCACGTAGCGTTTGCGAGGAGCAGCAGACGCGTCGACGACGACGACGTCTCTTTAGCGTCCGGCCAGAGCGCGCGCGTCTCGGAGCGCAGAGACGAAACGATATATGCGAATATGGCTGGAGTTTGTATGCAAACAAACACACGAACACACATGTGCACCAGGCGCCGGAAATATGGTCCAGCCAAAGTGATATATACCTGTGCACACATGCGCGCCAACACACACGCGGCGCCGGTGCGTTCGCGCCTCGTATTCCTATTTTAATTAAGATTAATTACACGAAATTAATTACTGCGCTGTAATAGAAGCCGAATTCTTGCGCTAGAGCGCACTCGGGCACATGGGCCGCGCGCCGAAGCTGTTGCTCGTGCCTCCGAACAAGAGTGCTTGTTGTTTTCGTGCGCGAAATAATCAAGTAGAAACGAAGCGCAAAAAATAAACGGAACCAGAGAACACGAGAGGGGATTTTACCCTCGGTAACACATTCCAATTGCCCCGACATTAATTTTTCGCGTCACGATGCCCGATTTACTTCAAATTCGCGCCCGTTCATTAGCCCGCCGATTGCGTTCACCTTCGTAATTAAAATCGCAGCAACAAATGAAGTAATTCAATCGGTGTAATTTGATGCATTTCATTACAAAGTGCGAGTCGAAAAAATGACTGCGTTCGACTCGATATAATGCAGTGCAATATGTGAAGTGCAAAATTTTCGGGACCACTGGTCGCGACGCAAAAGCGATTATAACGCGCGAATGCTGCAATTCATTGAATTACAGCAACACAGCCGCATGGACGAGCGCGGATGAAAAGTTATCCAATTCGGAATAGCGCGGCCGGCGAAAGCCTTTCATTAACATCATTCGCAATTAAACGCAACAATGAAGCGCTTCATCAGCGAATGAGCGCTAATCAGCGGCACTCATTCGTCGTTCGCGTATTACAAGTGTGGGTGGTACTCCCCGTTGCATGGAGCGGCGCGCGAAAAAAACCCGGGGCAGATGCCCGCAAACGCAATAAATTTGCGGAAATTCCAAACGGAAAAATATTGCTCTCATTGTTTTAGGTTTAAGCTTGTTAGACTATAGGTGTGTGGGTGTGCGCGCGCGTCCCCAGCGAATTCCAGGAAAATTTTAATTGCTTTTAATACAGTGCAGTGTGCCGCGTTTGTTAATTTTTAATTAATAGCCGGACGGGCGCGTTGTGCGAGCGCGCTTAATTTTGCGCTTAATTCGTTTACGCGTTTGTTTCGTTTGATTTCTGAATTGTCGCCAGTACATGGAACGAGCGCTGAAATCTCATCAAAGTCTAAATGGTTACGATGTAACAAGACATTTGTAATCGCACGTAAAATTGAAATTGAATTATGTTGCAGTTCAACATTTCTAAACTATGAATGCAAAAATGTGTTGATTATATATCCGAATATGAATTGAAAATATGGTTAGTACGCATTACTTTCAACCTAATCTAGAAAACCATGAGTGTTCATCAACAAACTATTTGATTTGTATGCCGCATATTCATTGCATTAATTGATACTGCTTTTGTTTGATAGTGCACCGAAAATTAAGAGCTATGATTACAAAGCACCAAGAACATTACTACATTAAGTTAAAATACTAACATAATGACTCTGTTAACTCTGAAACGCGTTAATTTCTAGTGAACTAGTGAAGTGCTGAAACATATCGAAAACGCTAAGAATCGCTACACAAAACGCTCGAATTTGTGGGCTAGAAATACTAAAATCTAAAATATTGCTGGCTCGAGTTGTACATTAATAACAAAAGCCCCTAATTAAATGTCGAACGTCTAAGTATCATCATAATGAGTAAATTGCATGTAATGCACCGCAAGTCTCCAAAATAACTACTAAATACAACGCGAAATTTCCCAATTAGTTATACACCAAGTAAATCTAATTAGCTACCAATTGCATTGTCTGATACGAATCAGTAAACCGATTTATAACCTTCAAGATCCCATGTAAGGATGCGCCGAAAACCTTAACATTGTACTTGACTTGGTGCAGGGTCTACAATCTTGTAGCCTCGAACATACCATTACATACGTTATGCATTATTAGAACAAAGAATCAGCTACGAAATGTACCAAATTCATCGCGATTGCAGCTTCGTTGTACCAACTACAAGCGAAGATTGAGATCAACCAACAAAACCGTGCAGCGCCAAACAAATTGCATCAACGCCTCGAAAGATACGTCTGCATATAATTACTCCTCAACGGGCAAGCTGGCCCGATGTTCACCTCGCCAGTAACGTACAGTAATTCAGCGCTAAAGCGCAATAATTGCGCCAGGACTCGTGTAATTATTACGAACAATTAAAAGACGCTTTTTGCTTTCGTTAGCACCTTGCCGTTCGCTTACTTGTTGTGCTTGCCCAAAGCAAGCGCCGTCATGGCAGGTAAATGACGATGACGCTGGACGTGGCTGCGTATTGCAGAAGTGTGTGAGCGATTGCGTGCGATTGTTATCGCTGGGGCCGCATGGCGATGACTTTCCCACGATGCAAACGCCGTACTGTTGTTGTTGCAGCACTTGGCGAAAACGTGTAAGTGCTCTCCACGTTGTATCGGCTGCTGATCTGCGCTGCGTTGCTCTCGACGACGTGGAGGACGAGTGCGAAGCATCGACGAATTGTGAGGACATGGCGAAATGGCCACGCAGCCTCTTGGCGATGATGTCGTGGTGTATGGCTCTCGGTGCGATTGCATCGAGAGTGCGTCGACGACGGGGACGTACATAAGAAATTAAGATTGAGATAGAAAGTACCTGGTTAACATGATCCAGTTGGCGACGTGTTGCTATGGTGGATGACTGGACTGCAGTACCGTGGCCAGGTGCTCCGCTGCCGTTGCTGTTGCTAGCCGTCTACGTTGTCTGGTGAAGTCGGGAATTCATTGTCTTGCAGCTGCAACCGGCGAGACGAAACGTGAAGGCTGCTGGACGACTCAGCTCCCTGCTTGCCTCTCCTGTTGCCTTCGTCGTTTGGAGATATCCGCATTCGTTTGATACCATGCTGCTATACGTATGAAGGTTAGGCATTTGCCGATTGGAAATGTTCTCGATACTAACCTGGTATTGCGATGGTCGAGACGTTGCACACTGTTTTCTGATGGTACATACTACTTACAATCGTTTACCAGGCATCATCAATCCCTTGTCCAGACACACCAATGGTCATTAAGGCTGGCTTACTTCATCCTGGTCCACATCGTGCAGGGGGAATGAGGGCTCGCTTGGGCTTTCCCATCTCGTCAACTTGGAATTCTCTGCGGAGAGAATAACACACTTTTAATGAAAACCAAAACAACGACCACTGCGGTTTAATCATGCGAGTGTTTCGTACTCACTGCCGATACATCGTGCAGCAGAATGTGTGCTCGCTTGCTTGGCTTGTGCACAACAGGCACGCGCCAGCCGACCTTTGCCGTTCGTGCTCTCCGCATTATCTCCTCACACAGTTTGGCGCGCGCGCTCGGGATAGGTGCACACCCTGCACGCCGGTCACACTCGCCGTAGATAGCAACAAGTATTTAGTGCGTCGCGCGATCACAATTATTTCACCACCTCACTAATTGCGTAAAAATGCTAATTGTACGCTGCACCATGACTGGCAACTACTGCAAGTGACGCCGTTCTAGTTCGTCGGCGTTACGTATGTCACGAAGTGGCGCTGCCGTCGCTGATTTGAGGTTAGGCAACCCAGTTCACGTCACTGGCAGGGGGGGCCTTGTTGTTCGGTAAGGTTTGTGGTTATGTTCGCGAACTTCCAATGTGAATTCGATTTTAATTTCGCTAATCGATGGTAATCTCGATGACTTGTTCAATTAGGCGGAATGTATTCCATCAAGCAACGAGTGCGCTGGCAGTCAGTGACGACGATTCCAATTGGGCCGAACGCCAACGCTTGCTATCATAATACTCTCGTCGGTGGCAGGCAAACGCGCCAACGAAACGAAGAAAAGCAAAGAAAAACGGAATAAAAAACATTGCGCTGGGGGCGGCAATGGACGGCGAGCGAGGGCTGCTTTACGAGACGTTCGGTGAGCCAACTGTGCATTTGCCATCGGCGCTTGAATAATAACGCTCATTAAATAACGTTTTTCGGTTTCTATTGATTACAGCGGCTGCTATTTAAATGATGCTGGCAAAGGCCGGGGGCGGCAAGGCGTCGAAAAACTATCCTCCGTCTGCCGGAGCGATTATTAAAACGTCGTCGCCAAAGAAGACGGGGGCAATCGGAGCGTTCGCAAACGCGGCCCTCAATTAGCGATTGATTTTATGGCGTTTCATTTGCAAATTAAAAGTTTGCTGCTTCACGCTGGCTGGCGGCTGGGAGTGTGCCGAAAATGAAGAAATATGCGCGTTTGAGGTATCATATCGAGCACACACAAACGGCTTAAGTGTTATTTATCTATTTTTTGCACTTTCATGTTTTAGAATGCGAAAATTATGCAAATCCAATTAAATTAATTAAGTTTTAATTGCCGACGCAACACAAGCATGCAGCTGGTGGGTGTCTAATCCCCATTTCTCGGCTGTTGTCGCTGGAGCTGCATGGAGCGGCAGAGAGAGAGGCGGCAGAGTCGTCTGCTTGAAAACTCTGATGCGAACGTTTGGCGAGCAAACAACGTCGAGGACGACGTCGACGACGAGGAGGGCATTTTTGCATATGCTGCCTGCCTGCTTGGGGCCCCGTTGGAGTGTGCACGCCATGCGCCCCCATGCTGCCGCCACCAGCACCGCCGCCGCCGCCTGTCGTTCGGGCATTTTTGGTCGTCGTTTACGCGCACGCTGCACAAGCCAATATCCAGCTGTGATAAGGAGCAGACGCACTTAATAGGCAATTTGCTCGCCATTACTTGGCAAATTAATTAATTTATCACATCCGTAAATATTAACTGCTGCAAATTGCATGCGGCATTACTTTCCGAAATGCTGAAGATTTTCAATGGCACTGAGCGCGCGCGTTTTGTGCAATTACACGGTATTAGCGAATCTCCAGCGCGAATGTATGCCACTTCTCGTGAAGTGATTATGTCAAGTTGTATATCGTTTCAAAGAGAAAATTAACTGCCATTAGAATGTGAACTTACTCCGAAGAAATCAATGAGCATACATACGAAAACCTGAGATTATGTATTTGAATTATAGCGACTGTTACTTTTTCAAAATGTATATGCAAAACTATTTTCTTTTGTATATTGTAATGACCGCGATTATGGTCGGGAAAATCCAAGCAATTAAGTGAAACTCATATGTAATCACATGAAATTGTTATCAAATGTGGTATTGGATGATAGAGTGCTTAGCACATGATTTTGATTGTTGTTAATGCTACTTTATGTAAATTTGTTATTGCTACTTAGAAAATGCGCACGAAGTTGTCTGATAATATGTAAATTTTTGCTTATATTTTATCCGCATGATTCTTTAAATATATTACCGAAATTAGATACCATTAGAATTTGTCAAAACCCTTCTAGAATTGAATTGCTGTTGGTATTTTGGCAGAAAGTAGACTTTAGCAACCTATCTAATATTTTGCAATGCAAACGTCTCATGTCTCGCTTTACCTTGTTACAGAATGGGGTTTCATTCGAGCTGTTAGTCGAGGAACCCAACTAAAAAGGGCTGGAGCCCACAGTGGATGGGCTGCAATGTCTAGAAAGCGCTGCGGCCCATATCGATACATTCCATTCAAGGGAGACCACTGAACAACGTCCGACGAATGTCGCCGATGTGCAACGGTCACCTCTTAGTTCTAAGTTACTAGCACGCAAGTACCAACGGCCACGGCCACCACCGCCACCGCCACTCGCGCTACCCACCACAACCAATGACACTTGCCAACAACCAACGCAACCGCCACCACAACAGCCACCTCCAAGCGCAGCGAAATTGCACCTGGACCAAGATCTCGATCAATCGCCAGCATCTTCGAGAAGCAAGGACCGTCTCCGTGTCGTAGACGCCGACGACTCCCCAGTTCGTCGACGCAGCCTTACGCCAAGTCCGCTCCGCAGACAATCGCTCTACGTCCCCGAGAACCACATCCAAGAGCAGTACTCCCCGGATCCACGACGTGTCAGCAAGGTCTTCGACGTACCCCTCATCCAGGTCGAGGAGGCTCCACCGCAGCAAACCCGCGACCAGAAGCAGCTAACCCGCGAGAACCACGGCTTCCTCGTCAATAAACTAACGCGCTTGCTAAATAAACGCACGCCAAGTCCTTCGGAGAAGAAGGTTCAGTTTCTTGACGTACCCAAAGGGTCGGCCCCACTTGCCTTCGAGCTTCCCCCAACACCCCCAAGCCCTATCGCACCATCCCTATCATCTTCAACGCTCAATTCGATCCCGAAAAGCCGGAACACCCTCAGCACCCTTTCGGACGGAAGTAACTACTCCCTGGGGCGTGGACCCATCACGAATATCATCAAGACCGTCACCAAGACAGTCCTCAACACCAGCCCGCACACTCTTGTGCTTACCGAGACCAAACGCTATGACGTTGTGACCACACCACCTGAATATTCTATCGATTACGACGCCCTACAACCACCGCAGGTACCCAAACGTAAACGCAAGCGTAAACTTCCTGGGATTTTGAAGAAGAGTCAAGAGAACCTCATTGCTGATCCCGTTGCCGAGGAATTTATACGACGCAAGTCCGTTAATCTTGAGCACTTGGAAGCGCTGCTTCCTGAGGAAGAGGAGGAACGTCGCTTTTTCGATTCAGTGCGACGTGGCATCAAGAAGTTGCGAAAACCTAAGCCTACGTCGAACAACCGGTATATTTCCGGTAGCCGCTCGATTGATTCAGCCCCAAGTTTGAGTCTCACTCAACGAATTCAATCGGGGATCGCAAGTTTCAAGAAGAACCTGAGCAGCTCTAGTTTAGATCGGCGTTCGAACGTCTCGTCATCTAGCTACGACTCGACCAAAGACCTCAAAGATTTTGAAGAACCAGGGAAGAAGTCCTTCTTTCAAAAGTTCTCCACTCAGAGGAAACCTGAACTCGAGGAGTTGCTACCTCCTCCGTCGGTGTCACCACCTTCTAGTCCAAAGAAAAGTACACTAACGCGTACGTTCTCATTCAAGAAGACTGCCGAAACCAAAAAGCAGCTACCACAAACCACTGAGGACCATCTCCCTATTGAAGTACCACCACCATCAAGTCCAAAACAATCCAAACTAGCAAGAACCTTCTCGTTCAAGCGCACCCAGGAGGACAAAGGTCTAACCCGTTCGTCCAGTCTACGCAAAAACACCTCGACTACAAGTCTACATGCACTTGATGACAACAGGCTTGACTACACACCATCGAGACGCTTGAAGAAGAACCTCTCAAGTGACAACCTACAAGACTCCGGTTCCCAAGCCCGACTCCGCAAGACATCTATCACCAACTCGGCACAGAACGTTGCTTCGAAGGTCCCCAAGGAGACCACTAGAGACAAAAAGGCGTACTTCGTTGATACTACCACTGTTACCAAGACCATCAACGAGTATTTCCGTAAGACCAAGTACTCCCCGCCTCCGACAACACCCCCAGTCGCATCGACTGGCACCCGAAGGTCCATACCGCAGTCGGTGAGCGCACCCAGCGAGTCCGAGAGACGACCCTCTGGAGAAGCTGTCCACGAAAAAGGGCAAGTACACGACCAAAGCCCAGCGGAAGCTCAGCAAGGCTTGGAGGTGAGCCTGACGAAGCCGCAACAGGCGGAGATGAGCAACGCGCCCACGCTGCGCCGACTCTTCTCCGTGTACTGCACCAGCCCCACGATGCGGCTGAAGGAGCGCTTCATCTTCTTCGCCTGTGTGGTCGCCGTGCTCTTCACCATGCTGCTGGTGCTCGACCTGCAGATGGATCTGGGCATGACCGGCCAGCATCTGGCCAGCTCGCATGGGAAGATCAAGTACGGAGATGACGATGACGCGCCGGGATCGGCATACAACAGCTTCCGGAAGCGCTTCCTGCAGAAAACTCACAGGTATGTTCAACTCGGACCCCTAGGTATCTTGCATTCTTCTACGTCGTTTTTGACTGGGGCGGAGCATTTTTAGTCGATTTCAGTTTCGAAATGAGTATGCACGATTAAGATGTTGATTGTGCGCACACCGTGCGACGAAGCGAACCGTGACAATGCGCCGACGAGGACCACGTCGCAACCATCGTCGGAGAGTTGCCGCTGCGTACTTACGCGCACTAACGACTTTTTGGCGTCCGCATAACGAGCACCTCCAGTTGCAAAGTCAAACAACTAAAGCTCTGATGAAGGCGCACTCTTCGGTCGGGCGCGCGCCTTTTGTTTGCCGGCCGACTTATTTATCCGCTTGGGAATTATCCCCAGCCTCCGTCGGAGTCGTGTGTGCACTTCGCAACTATTACGCTAATTGCGTAGTTTAATGCCTCCGCTGATTGCGCTGTCGATGTGCAACGATTCATTTCACTCGATCGAAATCGAAAACGATGCGATGCTGAGCCTTTGTCTGCGGCTCCATCGGCCGCATTCCGACAGTCGTAGAGTAATTACGAGTTATTATTTAATAAGAAAGTGAGTGGTTTGCTCGGCTGTTGGCTGACGGTTGCTGGGAGTCCGCTAACGGCGCGCGAGATTTTTTCGTTATTGTTTCGTGCGCTTCTCATTAAGGCGCGTTTGTTTCCTCGTAATTGTCCGATTGTCTGCGTTGTCGATTAATGGCTACCGCCGCGATGCGCGCACGCCTCGACAACGTTTCGCATTTGTCGACGGATGGGATGCGTTTGATAAGAAGCAACAAGTTCGGCGCGACGCGGAAATTTCCATTTCTACAATCCATGAATTATCTTCGCAATGCTGGGACGCTGCACTTGATTGATGGCCAACTTTTTCAGGCGGTCGTTGCGTGTGAAACTGTTGCAACAACGTGCTCGCTCTCGATGGCGATAAACAGCTCGATATTTTGCCGGCATGTTCGTCTCGTTGATGCGAACGTCGTGTGCGATGCATGGGACTATGTACGACATCTAATGGCCAATATGCACCTACAAATTGTTTCAGAACTACGTCGTGGTGTCGCGTGGAACCATGTGACAAAAAGTTGCAAAACTCAATGCTCAAACGAAGCAAGTTCGCTTCCTGAATTATTCCACCATAATAATAAAACTGCCGGTAAAAATACCATACAATGCGGCTCAATGCGTCTGCCCTTGAGGCGTAATCGGTTTGAACACAGGTAGTACTCATTGAAAACCTCCAATTAGCTGCTCGAACTATGCGCTAAGTAGTCTGATTAACATACAAAACGCTAATAAATTTCGTTTGTTTACGGATGCGTTTCCGCGTTTCGCCTGCCTCGAAGCCATCCGTTTCTGGCATGAGCTCTCCGAATTCCGGAAATGTTTATCCATGCCTGGTGCTCAGCGTGGCGCGAAGTTCACTGCATGCACCATCGCCGTCGAAGAGGCCAACAAACACAACAGTCGCAGGGAAACGAGTGCAATTGATGTCTAATCGAATGAATGCAATCTCCAAGTCTTGCTATAAGAAGCGCGAGTGCTCATTGATGACTAATAATCACCGATTAATTATACCAGTGTATGGTGATCGATCATGATTTCATTTTATAAAACAAAACCACTCCGCGAATTTGCAAAATGAAGTACCTAAAAATGCAAAATTTTCGCTTTTTTTTCGCTCTTTAACTGCGTATAACTTTTAAACGGTTGGGCCAATTAAACTAAAGTTAGAACCAAATTGTAGGTCTTGACGAGTACTTTCCAAAAATCCATGGGTTCATGCCCTTTTGGTCATGGGGAGACCAAAAATCAAGTCCGAAGAAAAAAATTGAAAAAAAAGTTTGTAGCGATAAAAATGATATGAAATTCTTAAAATCGCTCGAGTTTTCTAAAATTTTCATATCTCCGGAACTAATGGACCGATTTGGATGAT
>JARJDZ010009347.1:0-23756 GCA_030264555.1 Aleochara sp. GC000083 | reverse complement strand
TGCATAACTCCTTCCAGAGCATAATTACTTTCAAATTCGGCTCAATCTGACCTGTCCATCATGTTAAATCAAATTTGACATCATATTAAAACTAAACAGTGTTTTATAAGTGTTATTCATTCTTAGTGATTAGTGAATTAATTCTGTAAAAATTATGCGATACCCCACATGTTATGGTTCATTTTAAAGAGAAAAAAGAATCCTTTTCAATTTAGATATGGTTTGTATTTAAAAAAATCCAACTTTATGTCATAACTCGAAAAATAAACAATTAAAAAATGTTTTAACTTCACCATCATAATCCGCATAAAAAAGTGTCCTAATAATGTAAAACTTATTTTTATCTAACCAGTGAAATAAAAAAGTTATGAGGTTTTTTCCAAAATGGCAAAAATTGAACTTTTGTTTATAGCGGAAAAACAAAAAACGATAGACAATTTTTGAAAACGGCAATGAATTCATCTCAAAAAATGATATCGCGAATACCTACTTAGTTTTTTCGTACCTATTACCGTTTCGCAGATTCCCTATTAAAACATCGAAATTAGTCCACCCTGTACATTAAATGTATCTAAACGAGGACGATATTGATGATTGAAGGATGCATTTAAATAATTTCTAATTTATTATTTAATATTCAAGTGAAATTTAATATGAATTTCGAAAAACCAGCCACTATTCATCATCGCCATTAGGGTTATCAGGATCAACTAATGTAAAAAGAATAGGTGGATATACTTACTCGTTTATAGGTGTAGTAAAAATAAATTCATTATTTTTACAAAATGTAGATTATCTATATCTGGCTTTGAATTAGACCGATTGGGTTACATTTGATAACGTTCGAAAGATTTTGTACTAAAAATAATGATATATCAAGTTGTTAATTAGTTATCGCAGGTTTGTTTGAGCTTGGGTAAAAGAAGAACACGACGTTAATTTTACAGTTTCTCTTCTATAAACGTGAAAAAGTCAAGCCAGGTGGTAGAAAATGTAAATAGTTCTGGAAGTTTTCATGCTGTGACAGATAATTATGTGCAATTTTGTCGATTCCATTCCGACAAATTCCATTTCAAAGATGTCCCACGGCTAATTGTCGGAAATATCGATAAAATAAACACAAGAGATAAAGATTGCACAAAAAACCGTTTGAAAACAAAATCACCTTATGAGTCAAATTTGCATTTGCAAATCGGACCTGAAGTACAACAAAATCGACCAAATTGAAGCGATCGGTGACTGGATATGAAAAGTGGATCACTTATGATAAAATCGAGGTAAAACGATGGTGGTTGAAAGGGGGTGAGCAGGCAACCAAGCCTGGAATGATTGTCCGAATGGGTTTGCTGGGAATTTGGTGGGATTAGCAGGGAATTAGCTACTATGAAAACCGCAAAGCATGACTCGGAACTATATTGTCAACAATTAATCCATCAGAAAAATCAATTGCCCACAATCGGTCAGATTTGGCCAGTAGGAAAAGAATTGCGTGCCATAATGTAACTTCAGCTGACTCACATCAGGAGCTCCAGGACTTCCAGGAGCTTAGTTCGGTGGTTTTTATGTATTTATCTTATAGTTCGACCTTAGCACTATGAGCTTTCCATCTCATCCTAATCATAGTGAAGGCTTGTCAAAATTTACATAGAAAAGAAGCTTCAGAAAATCCACTCTGTCAATTAGCGACATTGTAGTTAATTTTAATTTAGAAAGTGATGAGGAATTGTAGAATTCAACGCATTAGATTAAACAAAAAGCTTGGAACCGATTAATTCATTTGTGCAGTGACAAAAATTTAATATTTTACACTTGTCAAATCAGTGACGTACATTTTTCTACAAGTGGAAAACATGAATACCTTTTTTTCTACAAGTGGGAATAATGAAAGACATCTCACAAAATAAAGTGCTATTGTTACTAATTGTAAGGTATCAAGATTTTAAGGTTTGGCAAACATAATCATAATGTGCTAGCTCAAACGAAATTCTGACGATTTAATTGTGACATTTGACATTTCATATCAAAAATTGTGGAGTTAATTTTGGATTTTGTTGCTTTTTGGAACATTGTATCAACTTTTCTCCAGTAAGATAAAATGCCGAATATTACACGTGTGCGAAATGCCAAAATAAACTCCTGAAATTTGTGTATCGCTTAATATAATTTTGGATTTCCCACATTTAAATATAATCTACTATTAATTTTATGAGAAAATAATGGATTACTTTTTACTACACTGATGCCCGGTTGCACAAAAATTAATTCATGATTAATCAATGTGTTTATCATAGATTAATGCATTTACACACATGCGAATGATAATCATAGATTATTTGATTTGAGCATTACGCAACTGAGCATTAATATTTACTAGTACCTTGCAAAATGGAAAATGTCAAACTGATAAATAAACGTTTCTATTATAGACAAACTCAATCAAAACGCATCTTCAATGCTTTCGTATGCGCGGGGAGTAATGAACGAACGAGATGAACTTGAAATGCTGCTGCGCTATAGCTTGCTTTTTGTATTTGGTGTTCTTCGTTCCGTTTTACTCCACGATGCTGCTGCTGCTGTGATGTGCTCTAATAGCCGCCAGCAGCGAATTCGGCCGATTTGGAGATTGCGGACGTGTGCATTGCAGCGCGCAATTGGGTGGAGGACGGAAGGTGGCGTGGGAAAGCGAAAAGTCGTGCGGCCCGAAATGAAAACAAAAAGAAACTGCGGCACGACGCACGATGCGGTCGTTCATGTGCGCATGTACCACTTATGCACTTGATACAGTGTGTGCGGCGGCTGTTTGCGGCTTTAGCGTTTGCAACGATTCGAGCAAAGCACCAAGCGCTCGCAAATGTTCGTCTTTCCAGTCCGAGAAGGGAGAGGGCTTTTGACGACTGGAAGCGAGATTACGTCGTGGAAAGAAAGAAGCCCACCGCCATAGAATGTTGTCATGAATAAACAAATTTCATGCTCAATTTTCATGCTTTATTATTGATAATGGATTGTTGAAGCACATCCTATAGAAGTTTTGACTACATCGGCATCGTCGCTATGCGATCATCAAATTATGCGGGATCAATGCTTTGTGCCCTTTTCTTGAAGCACACAAAAGAACATAAGCATTCTTGATGGTACTACAAACTGAAGAGTCAAGGATTTAACAGAATTGCTGTGATCAAATTTAAAAATGAAATGAAATTTAATCAATCATGGTAAATTTGAATTCATTTTGCAGCTATTTAATTGGAGCTGGCTCGGGTGCATTGCTCGTGTAGCCAAACCAAATGGCAAATTGCAATTATGTAATTTTCTATGAAAAGCCAGTTATTGAAAGGAACTAGCGCGCTGGGATACCATAAAACTTACAGTACACTCAGCTTTCGCGCATCATGACGCTGGGGTAATCTCAGCGTACATTACAGATTTAATTCGCCAATTTTCTCCGCAAATCTGAATAAATTGCGCTCCAGTTTCTTCGCTTACATGTGTATCACTTGCATATTATTTTATTGCCTCTCAAGCCGCACCAGCCACGGTGCGCAATCCGTCCGCGATTCGCCCCGAATTAGAATCGGTCCGAGTGCACTTATTTAATGCATTCAAGTCTGTGGCGGTTGGTGTTACGTGACCGATGGCCGGTGCAAAAGATGCTAGAAGATACTTTTAGCGTTTCGCATTCGAGCAGTGCAAATCAACGGGCGTGCTCGCATTGTATTTTTATTATTAAATTATTTACGTGATTTCATTTTATAACTCTTTGTGCAGAATGACTTTAATGTAGAAGAGAGGGATGCAATGAATATAAGTTGCTCGCTGTTGTGACTCGTAAACGAACTGTGTGAGCAGGACTAAACGCATTTTGTCAGCGGCTGTAGTCAATTCCAAGGAAAGTTTATGAAATTTATAAAGTTTATAAAGCAGTTAAGGGAGGTTGCTTGCATTATGGTTTAATATGAATTTTATCGTTTTTAACGATCTAATTGCGAATGAACCGCCTTCGTGGATATTCGATCATTAATTTCCACGTTGTGTATTGACTTGGAGGCGACAGCTCTCAATTCAAAAATGTTGTTTGAAACAATCGTTGCTATACACTAAGCAAACCCTCGTCATTGTTCATGCATTAGCGGGTGAATTGAATTTGAAAATCGGATAGATTCTTGTCCGATTATAATTCATGGAATAATATCTCCTTTCCCACAGGACGATGCCGTGTGCAGTGTATCATTTTCATACCAATGGGGTCAGTAACAAAATGGTTGTTAGACTAGAACAAGAATTATTTCAGAAATCGATGGCACAACTTACTTTAGCTGTTACCTTTCAGGTGCTTTGAGTCTTTTTGATGGATAAAAATGGAGAAATATGATGAATATTCTTTTTCTTTCCTGAGATTTTCAGCAATGACTATAATTGTCGGGTATCCTGGGTACACGCTGCATGCACAGAGATCCAATTACACGGTGATAGCACCAAGAGAGTGAAATCGGCTTCTCGGAGTCGCAGATCTTGTGCCTGCGCGCACCAAGGGCCGGAGAGCACCGAGGGGGTATTATAATATGTTCGGAAGCGTAATCCTGTATACACGCAGTGTTTCCCTGGATCCCAACCCTCACGGGGAATAAGTTTTATCATGCACCGACTGTGCCGACGCACCACTAATCTTTTACAATTCGTCGTTTCAACCAGCCGACCGCCACCGCGCTACAACCAGCGCACCAGCGTTTGCAAAGAGTAGAGATACACGGGTAAGTTGTGAAGCGTCCATCTTCGCCCACATCAGCACCACTCAATTCGCAGCGTAATCTGCACACACGCCATGCGCCTAACTGTCTTAATCCCACTTCAAACGCATTATTTTTCCCCTGTCGTGGGCGCGCATTGCATGCGTGCGCTTGTCGGCGCCATTGTCAGCAACAAGCTCGTCAATCTGTGTGTCTGCGTGCGCAAATTGAGAGGGTCCATAGATTACGCAAGCAGTGGTAATTGTTAACTACGTTATTTATGTAGTGCCGAGGTAATGCGCGGCGGAAATGAGGAAAATTGAAACATGATGGGAAACAACGAAGATGATAGAGAAAGTCCTAGGTGACAGTGCTGGACGAGAAGAGAGAACAGCGAAATCAACTTGTTACTTGCTACGGTGATGAAGCCTTCAGCAATGTTGGACTGCTGCCTTCGGATGCGCTGCGTATCACGGGTGTAAATTGTGTTCATGCTTTTCAACGGCTACGATGACGGTGATGAGGTAAAGCTGGTGCGGGTCGGCTCGCGTGTGCTTTGTCAGCCGAAAAAGAAAGCGGGGAGACGCGCCGAATGTAACAAGCAATGACGATGTGTCGAGAGCTTGATGTGTCCCCTGGATCTCGGATGAGGGTGGTGCATATGCTGGTGCTTTATGGGGCATGGTGCGTACATCCGACGCTGGCGACGTCGTCGTTGGCGGCGATGGCAAACGTCGCCGCGTCGGGCGACGCAAGAGAATGCTGAAATTAACCGTAATGAAGCGTAGAGCCGCTTTGATGTTGTGGGGCCTGTCAACGCATCGCTCGCACGATACACCCTCACGCATTCTTTATCCCATCAAGTGTGGATACACGCATGATCGTTGTCTACGTAGCAATAGCAACAACATTGCTTCTTCGAAAATTCGCCGGTTGATATCACTCCTCGACTTTCCGTATTTTACATGAATTCTTCTGTCTTTCTGCCCGCTTACCGTTTGATACATATAATTTTGCAAATCTCAACCGCAAGTCATATATTACTACGCTTGTTATTGCGCTCGGGAGGGTTGCTTTATTGCAATCTCGTATTTGCATTCTTCCGGAATTTAGATTTCAAATTTAAGTAAATGGGAAGGAGTTTTTTTTGCACGAATACCTCAATATCTTATGAAATGGATACGACCGCATTTGAGGACGCCGTGGTGCAATCCGAAATATGAACGTCCTGATATTATAAAGCCAAAGTACGCAGGCCTTGCGAATGCCACAATATTTGTCCTACGTCCCAAACACTGCGTGTTTCCAGAAAAACACGCGCATACAACGCGCATAAATCCGCATCGATTATTAGTGCGCGCATAGCATACACACCGTAATGTTTAATATGCTAACTAAATTAGACTGCGACGCGGGTTATTACGGCCGTAGTACAGCATGCACGCGTACTCGGTGGATGCGCAAGAAGAAATGTCGTTTCGATTTATATTCTTTCCGGTGTTCCGCAACTTCAGGGCGCATTTGGCGTTGCATAGTTTGGCATTGCATACATGCCCGAGATGAATGTGTAGCCGGTGGAAGGAATGTGGAGCGCTGGGCGATGTGCATACACTTTTACGAAGGCGCACGTTAGATAAATTTTGCGCGCACAGGGAGAGGAGAAAAAATGAGACGGAAACACGCAATTGTGCATAAATAAAAGACGCGTACCGCTTGGCATACTTATTATTTTCGGAGTACGTATGAAGTACAACTTTCCCGGCAAGGGCGGTCTCAATACTTTGTATCCGCTTCCTGCCATTTTCTGGAACTGTTATTCTCGGGAAGTTATTGCTTATCCTAATAAATACATTTATTTGTAGACAATATTTCCGCGTAATATCTCGCTAGGAGGAAGCTATTCCACTCGCTGGGGAATGCCTTTACACCTCGCAAGGTTTACGGCTTATTGAACCGTTTATTTGATACCCTGGAGGATCCAATAGAAGTCAACTAATAAAGGACCGGTGAGAGTACGTTCTTCTGCGGAGCATTGTTACTCTAAATTGATAAAGCAGAAAAAAACTATTAAACTTTAAAAGGCTAATAAACGATGGGATGCATCTTCGTGGAATTTCATTTTGCTGTTGTTTTCATCGAGAGAAAGGAAAATAACTAAAGCTCAACGCACAAAGCGCACGCCGCGACGGCTGTACATAAAAACTCGACTATTAAAGATAAAAATTCAGGCGACCATCAAGGAAGCAAAAGAACAGAAGAAATAGAACAAGAAAAGCAACAAAAGTGGATCCGACGCGAGGAAAAAAAACAGTATAATAAAATAATAAGAGTATGGAATGGAGTGATACAGATAAAAGTATCAGCGATAAGAGGGAAAATGTTGCGACGAGGCGCGAATCTCGCGGCTTATGGACTGTGACCGGCTTTTAGTCAAGCATCAAGCGAGTTGATGAAGAGTCTTCGTTCTTGTCGCCGTCCTCGCTGTCATCGTTGGCTCTAC
Source organism: Aleochara sp. GC000083 (assembly GCA_030264555.1). Lineage (NCBI taxonomy): Eukaryota > Metazoa > Arthropoda > Insecta > Coleoptera > Staphylinidae > Aleochara > Aleochara sp. GC000083. The sequence goes on along the minus strand of JARJDZ010009347.1, from coordinate 16,532 downwards.
GATTGCGGTCGTCGTCGGTGTCGTTCTCGACGTCGTTCTTCTCAGCGTCGTCGTTGTCATTGTCGCCGGGAAACCGGCACGACACCACGCCAAATATGATGATCTAAAGATGCGTTGTTCTCCGTCGTTCGGTTAGCTTCCATCCATTATCATTGTGCCGCCGTGCTCGTGCCGGCAAGAGGCACATGTGCGTTCATAAAAATAGATGTGCATATGAGCATATCGATTTTACGCATCAATGAAGTCGCTTTCTTTGAGTCGACCTCTGCCGGCGCGAGCAACCACATCGAGTGGCAGAAGAGTTGCTGTATCGCGGAATGCAATATGCATTCTATCTGGTCCACGCGAGCCGGCTCCAGCGAAATCTAAATGGTAGACTTGTGGCGTGAATGCGAACGTTGTGCGCGCTGCGAAACCCATTCGGCTATTGAATCAATGCGGCCTGGTGCGCATTAAGCGTGACCATTTATTACTCGTTCAGTGCGAATCGATAAAGTGCTGATGGAAGCACGTCTTCGTCGAGTGCAAGCTGCACATTGCAACAGACGCACACATGTAATGGATACCATATGCACTCATCTTCACCGAACTGCGTTGACCAAACGGACAAAAAAGCGCGAGTTCAGACTTCGGTTGTAGTCTCGTGGCTGTAAAATGTGCCGATACAACAAGCATCTTACTATGCTGTCAACGTTATTTGATGGCCTGAGCCATCCACTCGCCCATTCGAACGATTCGTAACGTCCGAGAACGTCATAAAACACGACTCGCGACTGTAAACCAAATTAAACGAAATGAAGTGATGACAATCAGCGTCGATGCTGTTTGTCGTTAACGTTGTCCTTGAGCTCGCCTCAGCAATGATAATTAACAATTTCATTATCCTTCTCAATCAAATCGACAATGATGGCGATAAAACATTAGGAGAAAACTTTAGCGATGTAGGCGGCAAGCAATTTCATTTATTTGACTGGCAACTTCATTATCAAATAAGGGTTGCTAAAATATAATATGAATTTTTAGATCACCAATGGCATGCTTTATATGAGTTTTCTTTCACTCCGCCCGCATCCATTGTTATACAGGTATTGTTCTAAATTCTGTCCCAACCGGCTATGGCAATTAAACCAGGACAATTGAATAATCGATCAGTCGAGCAATTAAATCGACAGCCAGAGGACGGCTGTCGAAGAGGAATGCCGATGAGGAAGTCTGATGCAACTACAGTGCGCATCGATTAGACCAATTATATAATAACTAAATAACTTAGAACACAAACCCAGCAAGGAGCGAAACTAACACAACTACCTGTTTAATTGGCAATTGATTGATTGTAATGCTATTAGATTCACTTCCCGTTGAATCACACGGACTCACTATGGAATCGTGTGACCTTCATTTTAATGGCTTGTTTTCTTGTTCACTTATTCACTTCTTGGTGAATCTATAATAAAATTATGCTTTCAATGAGGAGGGCGAACGTTTACTTCGTCATAACAATTAATGACTGCTCATTAATAATAGTGAAAGAGTTATTGCAGTGTGCAGAAATGTGCCAGTTTAATTAAACTTCATTTTGCGACCGAAGATATTCTCATAAAAGAGAATCAGCTCTTCGCTGCTTTGGGTTTATGTGCCTGAAATTGGAACAATTTTTTGAGTACCGTACCTACAGCAGTCTTTGAGCAGGCATCATAATAACCTTGCTCGAAGGTGGAATCATCAACATTCTAGCATCTATTTCAATGTTGCGCCAGTCGTAATATCTATTACATTAAGTCATAAATTACCCTGGCAGTTATATCAAGAATGTGCTTATTAGAAACACACCATCCAATCTATAAAAGAGTTCATGGCTTTTGGTGTAATGAGCTCAAAAAGTGGAAATAACTTTAATACTATGTATTGTAGGTCGAATCCTAGATAACATTACCAACCATTTGCAAAACTCGTATTTTATTGATTAGTAGATACCGAGTTTGGTGCTTGCCATTTCAATATATTCAGAGACCATTAGATTAAATTCGCATGCAACATTGACATCGCGAATCGTTGTCATAGACCAAACGTTAACTGATAAGTGAAATGCGGAAGTTCGCGAATAACAATAAATAGGGGAAAAATACGAATTTGAGATCTTTTTTCTCTTTAGATATGTCTACATTGTCTAGTCGTATGGCGTCTCAAAATCGGATAATCATAGTAAAAGTGTCTCAATAAGGACGACTAAGCCGATAATAACTACGACTAGAAGAATGATTAATAATATAAGCCTGCAAAAATAGACCAAAAATCAACTCTCCAAATTTAATTCACACGGGATACGTGATATGAATGCATGTCCATTTTCTAGAAATAAATTTATCAGCGAGAAATTCTTGACTATCGTTCATTAATTTCAAATCCAGTTTCTGAAGATTAATAAACAGTTTCTAACATTTCGGAAATAATTGATTCTCGCCAATCGCAGCGACAATAAAGAATTATTAAAATATTGTTTATTTTGTTTTTTTTTTGATTTTGTGTTGGGTTATTTTTCCGTAACACCTAATTATCTATTCAGACTAAAATTCTGAATGCCCTTTGAAAAAATATAGCACTAGTTGACATATATATTGTGGGATATTTTCTCTTGTATAAATAAAGCATTCGTTTATTTACAAAGGAGGAATGTATAGACCGACCAAATTCCTATGTTACCATAAACCTATTTAGAAAACTTCGATGTTTTCTTTATTTTTAAGTTGCATGTTTTTGTTTGCGCGTATAAACAAAAGTTCGTAGTTTAACATTTTGGTAAACCCCTTACATCTTTAAATAATTTTATCTTACCACAGCATGTAATCTTGTACTTAGTATGTGTGTTATTTGTGACTAAAATTGAATATTATTCACTTATTAAATAAGTTACATACTTTATTCTACAAGTGTGAGAAACGAACACATTTTATTTTATAAGTGAAAGAAATAAATAATAACTCTCAAAATAAAGTGCTTTGATAATTAAAGTTTCAAATATTTGAGGTTTGAGATTTTGACAATCTACTAATGCTATTTGACAAGTCATAGCAGAAATTGCAGTAGCAATTTTGGGTTTTGGATGTTAAATGTTGGATATTGTTGCTAGCAATTCTTCTCCGGTAAGATAAAACGTCGAATATCACACGAGTGCGAAATATCATGAAATTTATGTGATTTATAAATTTGCATTTCTCATACTCATCATATAATCTCCTATTTTATAATAGGTTATGATATTGAAGATGCATTTTAAACACCATTTTTTGTGTTATGTCATAAAGTTGGTAAAAAACTAATTTTCCTCTTTTAAACGAAGTACAGTATGAGGAGTCTCGCATAAACTTTACCTACTTATTTCACAAAAAAAAACACTTTACTATGCTGGTTTCAGTGTGGAATTAATCATTGGTTGATATAATAGATGTATACAATGTAAGCAATGTATACAGATTAGATTTAATCCCTTTGTGTATAAATCTGGGTTTTAAAAATACTAAGCTGTTTCTTTCAAGTGGATGATTTTATATAAACACTTACCACAACCATCGTAAATTAAAATTCCACTACGTTTTCAATATAAGCATCATCTGAAGTGGTTCTCGCAATTACTTACTACTCGGGACCTCGGGTTTCATTACTTATTTTTAGGCTGGAATATTGCTGGGATTGTTGACCTAAATTAATCGTGCAATCGAGGATCAAAATAGTGAATCAAATGAATCAATGAATCATTAATACACGCAAATGTGCAACACTTAAGTCATGAAAAGTCATGAAAAATTGTCATCAATTAGATCATTGGGCTCATATGACAGTAAAGTTTTTATACTTGTTAATATACATTACGATATTTGTTGGTTTAGTACATTTTATAAAGTTAACATAAAACTACCGACCAAGATTTGAAAAATTTCTGCAAAATTATGGTATAATTGATAGGTGAGAATTGATTACATATAAATATTGCTGGAATTACAGTAACTAATCTAATTGTAAAATCTATCCATATTGCGTATTTGCAAATCTTTCGCCATTTTGGTAGTATTTAAAAATAATTTGTTGCTTGAATGTTTGATAAATGGCTGATACCCTATGTTAAATATATCTTCCCTTGCCTTAAGTCAACTGAAATATTAGTTGCTTGATTCATTCTTATAAGCTTGAATCATTCATCTTGATGGACTCTGTTCGAACGATGCGTCGTCAGTTCCACGGAATTCGATAACAGCAATGAGTTAATCTTACACTCATCGTTATTTGTTTTTGTTCGTCCGCGTTGTCCATACGTCATAAATGTCGAATCATTCGTACGTGTTCATATGGCGCAGGCAAACCTATAAAAATACCAAGAACCCGCGGAGCCAAAGCTCAAAGTTGGACGATGGCCGCGTCGCGCCGGAGAAGATCGGTCGGCGATTATGCGAGCCGGCTGAAAACACGTATTGTTTTGTGCTCGCGAAGAATTCTAATGGCCAATGCCAGCGAGATGGTTCGCGTTGATGAAAGATGTAAGTCGATGACAAACAGACGCGCCTTGCGCAATGGCATAATTCAATTTTATGATCTCTGTCATCGTCGATGTCGGCCGGGGCAGCGTGTATGCATGCATACCACCACTGAATATTGTTTCCATCCCATTGTTGGCGCAGGAAGCGCGCAAAAAGTAGCGAAAAATTTATGGCGTATTCGTCCATTATATTATTTTTTCGCGCATTCGTTCACATCGCCTATTATTCGTGCGTGCCCGTTGGCAATTCAGCATTTCATTGCGCTTGATGAATATATTCATTATTCGGCCGAATATCGATATGAATCGTTTCTGGACGCGGCCATCATCGGGATGTGGCCGCGAGTAAATCGAATTGCATTCCATTTGAGCGCATTCGCGAAAACGTCAGTTGAGGTAAACATTATTTAGTGCCGCGCCACTTTTTGGTAGTGAACATTATTAATTAAATTTGAATTAAAACCACTCAGACTTGCGATAATTGCTTAATGGACACCGTTCGTGTGCAGTGCCCCGCGATTCGATTTTTAATTAAAAATAATGCGTATAAAAGTGCATCCACACGCACTTCCAACTTCCACGCACACGTTCGCGCCCGACGTTACCACATAATAATATGCAATTATCAATTGATACCACCCATATAATTGTGCAATTAGTGTGCGCATTGTACGTGTAATTAATTAATTTTTCATTAATACCGTCGTTAACGCGACGCTTTAATTGATTTATTTCATTTATTCGTTAGAATAACAGAGATTGAAATCGTGTCTTTTAACGGCGATTTATTTCTAAATATTCGAAATGATATGTTAATTTTAAAATTCAATTTCGAACATCTGTCAGCGGCACATGGCTGCGCAAATTGCCTTCGAAACGTTTTTTGCTCTCCACTTTCCTCGTCTTCGTGGGTAGCCATATTGTATATATATTGTGGGCTCCTCAACAAAAAATAACAAGATCAGAAGAAGACGTGCCCAGCGATCGTTTAAATGTACGTTTAAGATGGTTTAAGGGCATTTTTGAAAAATTACCGATAAGTATTGTTATTATGAAATTAGTTGTTTACGAAAATTCCAGGCTCGTTTTTGTGATCGTGTTGCAGCAGCTTAACTTGAGTTGTCGATGTTTGGGCGATTATGATGCGCCCTCAGGGCGACTCGCGTCAAGAATAATCGGTGAAAAAATGCCGGGTTGTCTGGTTTTTGTTTTGAGAGATATGGGTCTGGAGCGTGGTAGAAGAGACGACTGTTCTATCGATGATTTCTGGGACCAGTAGATTAAAATACCTCGCCACTCCGTTTACAAATTTATCAAGATTTATGTGTACCTCGTTGCATAATTTGAAATATATCAGATATCTCGATACATCAAATAGTTCATAATAATTCTATTCATACTAATTCAAAATTGATTAAAAAATCAAGAGAAGAGACAGTTTTTCGTAACATCTTTTCCCAAAATATACAAACTTTGAACACCATCCAATGAATTGTCACGTAAAAAAGTACGATCTTACAATTTGTTTCGAGTTTGGGATTGGTTGACAATCCCGGTGTTTAAAATGCTGATGAAAAACAAACAATAGCAAAATTAAATTTGATATTTTATTAATTACCAAAATATAATTTGGCAAAATCACCTAAATGGAATATGAAAATCAATAGAAATAATTAAAAACTGCTGAACTGGAACTTTTTTACCAATCATGATAATAATTATTGCAAATATGGTTGCGAATTTTTTATACAAGAACCGTTAATTTTGAGATATTAAAGATTTTCATTTTTTCGTTGACACCTACCCAAGGATGCATATTAAAGAGCAAAACATTGCTGTGTTTTCGTATGCTGTTTTTGTTTTTATCCGTTATCAATTATCAAAATATTAAAATATAAATATAGGAGGAGATACGTTAGGTTGAAGGGTACATTATAAAGACCTGCAAAATTTGTTTACATTAAAGTCAATTAAATTTGACAGTGAACATAATTTTAAATTAATTAATTACTTATTTCTGATTCAACAAACTCCTTGCTCTCCTTACCCTCGGTTCGAAAACAATGTATGATAAGCCTCGGTAATAATCGTATTCGTATTTGCCTTGACTTTTCGAATGTCCGATGCAGTGCCTATAATATTTAGAAATTATAAAGTTAAATGTTTGCTTTCAATTATTATTGCTATCACTTCAGCAGATGAAGCTTTCATTGAATTAGATTCATCGAGAGGGATAGAAAATATTTTAATAGGTACTTATCGATGTTTATGACTGAGTTTGTTATTAATAACAAATAAAGACTTCCCGTTTCAAAAATTTTATTTCTGTTGAGAAATTGCAATTAGATAAATATAATCTAATTACGGAAAGCTTTTCAGTTAAGTTTGCAAACACTCCTACCATTTTTTTCCAAGGTTGTGCAATGCCTACTCATGCTCATCGAGATCTTTGAAAAACTATAACGAGTATTATTCCGGCCGGAATCTGTTCGAAGAAGTCACGAATTGGATAGAGATCCACTACACGTCATAAAGATGATTTACAAGAATACAAAAAGCAACGTTGAACTAAATGAAGCGTATAATTAAGTTTATTGTACTTTTGTTTTCTTCGTGGTGTTTTTGGTCTTCTTCTTTTCGATGTTCGGCGTGTTTTTGTCCGTTTCTTGTAGCCCTGTTCTTGCCACACGCCATCCACCTTCGGTGAGAATTCCCAACACTTGGGAAATTAAACGTGGGGAAACGGAAAAGATGGGTCTGCAAGTGACGAATGTGAATTTTGGACGCGTCAACGAAACTGAGCTGCAAACATCAGTCTAGGACTATTTAGTACAATGCACGGGAAGAAAATGACGGATGCAATAAGACTGACACAGGGAGATCGCCACTTATAGATTCTTACGATTAGGAAAGCAATAAGTGCCGAATAATGGCAAACTTTCGTATGCCATACGCGCACTCAGATAAATTAGAAAAGTTTTCCTAACAAATAAGCAGCGGACGTATCGAGCACGCGTGCTATAAAGAAAGTATAAAGAGTGGCTCACGACGGATGGATGGGCAGATGAATACAAGCCAGCCAACGCAAGGGAGGCAGACGGAGCGATCGTTGGATCGCAGCGCAATCGAAGTCGCATGGCACATTGACGCCGACGTCGCCATTCCACGATACGCAGAAGTGAATTGGATTGAAACGATACGAGACGAAATGAAAACTAAGATAAAGCAGCTAAGTAGCAAGTTTCGCCTGGGGGTACTGCTACTGCGCACTTTCTTTCCGGTTGGCGTTTTTTTACCCCGCTTTACGTAGCCATTCCTAATCGTGCATCGCGCACACTATATATATACGCTAATTTTCATTTTCTGATGGATTACTTCGATCCACAAGCCGCACACTGCCATAAACTCTCCGCTGAAATCGACAGAAAAAGAAGCGCCGTCCCAGTAACCGAACTCGAATAATATATTTATGAAAGATATTTCAGAAGTCTTCTGCACAAAAACTGAACTTACTTCACATTGGAAAATAAAAAAATCTAATTTAGTTAATATCCCTTCTCTGTATTTTCACTCAACATTAGTATCACCTTATTGTTACACATTCTCACATTCTCTCTTAAAGTAGGGAAGGATGGGCTTATTGTTCGAATTTTTCCTAAAACCTTCATATACATATACTTAAACAATATATGAGATTCATTGACTTAATTAGACATAAATTGACTCTTCTTCCTCATTTATACTCAGTTGAAAGAATACCAAAATTATTATTAGCTTATCCAGTTAATTTTTTTGTCAAAAGTGTCATATGTTACAACTTGCTCCGGCTTTGGAGTTGGTAACATTAACTACAGCAAGTTGTAAAAATTTTACTGTTTTGAACTGTTATTGTTACATTTTTATCAATAGCAACAAACCAAACAATCTAATAGTTCGAAAAGTCATTTCGTTTTTTCGCGACAGAGGATTTAATTGTGTTTTTTGCACCCTACTTCACACTTAATCTTATAATTTTTACTTTGACAACTCATATAGCTGTCGTGTTAATCGCATGGATTGCACGACAAATACAAACAGAAAATAGCAAAAGTCTCCCACTACAGGTCAATACAACTAATAAGATATATTTGTGGAAACAACGAAAATTCAAAAACAAGAAAAAGAATAGCATGTGTGTGATAAATTCAAATTAATTCTACGCAGTAGTTTTTGGTTGGTACCCTCACAGTTTTTCTATAGAAAGGGTAAAAATGCTGTTCAAGTCAGAAAGAAATTAGGTGTGTTGATAGTACGTCAATGCCAGAACTGGTTCGCCAAATTTCGTTCTGAAATGCCGGCTGAAACAGATGCGATAAATGCAATTTTTTGAGCGTGGAATTATACTGTTAGCAGAAAGATGGCAACTTGTGATAGGCGACAACGGTCAATACATAATTTAAGAAAGAGTTCGTTTATTATGCGAAAGCTGTGCTTCATTTCTACAAAAACACGAAATTACTTTCAGAATAGGCTGAAAGACCTATGGTCGATGGCCAGATCAAGAGAGATATAAAACACCTCATTCTCTATAGAAATATATTTGTTTTTAACTGGTCATTAAAATTCTCAAGACGATCTATGTAAATAAATAAATAATACCTTCCGAATAACCCAATGTATTTTGACATTTTATAAAATAAAAACCTAAATTATTAACTAGTATATATAAATTAAATAATCAAATTTTCCAGTTTTTGAAAATAAGCAACGACATCTCAACCTAAAAATTTCATATGTGATTAATAGAACTATTGGGATACCAATCAGGACAGATATTTATTGCATCAAATCGTAATGTTTGTTAGTAAGATAATTTTCGAATATTTATAGGGAAAACATCCAAAAGTTTGCGGTACTTCCGGACATAAACGGATAATTTAACTCCTGGAATTACTGTAATATCCTGCTCCACTATAATCTGTTTTCTTAAAAAATAATGCAAAGTAAAAGAATATAGATCAAAATTTCGGCTTACTTTTCTTATATCACACATTCATACATAATTTCTAAAATTTCAGCTGGAGGTTGAGTGAAAAACTTTACTTAAAAATTACAAGGTTTATTATTCCAGAAAATCAGTGTTACTACTTACTCCTTTTGCAACAAACCCCACGTTCCCTTTTATATCCTATTTTTTATCAGTTTGCAAATTCCCTTTGCACTTTGCTGGAGAATCTTTGTGGCTCCTTCGATTGCACATCTTTGGTCATCGTGAATGTTTGCCTGGTTATTTTTGCCTGAATTCCACACTCATCAAGTCTTCGAGGTTATCCGCGATTATCGGAGAATTAACTTAGTTACTTGCCTGCCATATCAGTATCTCATTTGCGATAAATCACAAGTGCAGCGATGGGCAGCGAATCAAAGCCGATTATTATAAACTCGCTGGTCGCATGGACGTCGTATAATTACGATGCATCGCATTCACGCGTGCAGATCTCGCCTCGTCAACGAGCAGGCAATAATTCTTACGAATCCGTCCTCGAAGTTTTGCAGCGTCCTTTTAAATTGGAATTCACTTTCATTATTACATACTATAGGCTGGCTAAGCAACAGAGGATAAGTAATATGCTTAAATCAAAATCGGAACAAAGAATATTGAATTTCATCGATTATTCTCATTTTGTTACAACTAATTTGCTTTATTTTATTTGTTTTGATTGAATTCTAGCAATTCTCGTTCAATTAATGATGTGGCACTAAACATAATAGCAAATATCAATTAACGCCCATGTTCCAGGGGTCTGAGAGTACCTACAAACATATGGACCTGGAAAGGTATATGCAGAAAAAAATGTGGAAATTTTGCGAGCAAAAAATGAGAATACATCATTCCAAAATCTAACAATAACTGCAAAAAATCGGAGTGGATAGTAGATCTATACCCACACAAATATATCCATAAATTTTCAACGAACTTTACTTCGTTTATAAAATCGAAATGTCGATCTGTCGTTGGACATGTATTGTGTTGGACATGGAACCCAGAATTTTGAAAATCTGACAACCGATTCGGATGGAGCTTTATCAAGTTTCATGTATGAAGTGACCTTCATTTATTGATATCACCTCAGAATCAAGGTCAAAATGGTGTTCAAACGCAAAATTTTGTCAATTTGAAAATTCCATGTGAAATTTGTTTTTTTTTTTGTGTACCCTAAAGAACAATTAGAACTTCCAATTAAAGTTCGTTTAGGTAATGCCAGCTATAGCGCATTCCTAGATGTTTTAATTATGCAAAGTATAAAATATCTGTGCAACACCCGAATTTAGCGTGCAATTCCCCACTTAAACACCTTCTTTGGGAGTACGTACATTACTGTAGCAAAGTTGGCAAATGTGAAAAACTCTTGCGTTTTACTACACTCCAACATTGCATTCAGGAAACTGACTTATTGAATCCTGATCAAATATTTGATATTTGCCCAACAATCATGCTCAACGTGATTTTAATTCCATATGAATGATCCTCATATATGAAACTAAACTTGATAAGAACTAAATTTACGGTATAGTTAAGATAATGGAATAATCCCTATGCCATAAAGAGTCAAATATCGCTAATAAAGCGATAAAGCTAAATGAAACAGTATTTACAGCTAAAATCCTAAAATTTTTCAAAAAGCAAATTTCGAATTTTTAATATGGGCAAATACGGTCCAGATAATTTCATACCTGAAATACCTGAAGTAATTAAACTCCAATTAATCCACATGGAGAGTTAAGGACCCACGATAATCGATAATTCGATTATCCATAGCCAAACTGTATTGTTAAATGGTATTAAACCATACCACAAAAGTTAATAAACTATAGATTAGTTAAGTGTTTTGCTACCAAAGAACCATAAATATGTAACTAATATTTCTAAAAGGACTAACCTTTTGACACATATACACAAAATTTGGAAGGCAACAAGAAAACACAATCGTTCGGTTTAATCCTTCAGATCTTTAAACAGTACTTGTCCAATTTATATCGACCCGTTGTTGAATGCGCTAGCATTTCAGTATTAATGAGGAAAAGGCTTCATCTCTATGGCACACCGCTTCTTGCCAATCAATGCACTGATTTGCGTATTTCGTCCAGCTGCACAATATTCATGAATCGGATAGCAGTTTCTCTGTTATGTCCATTGCTCTCCATTGATCAGTCAATCACGTGCGAATTTTCGTTTTGCTCAAGTGGGGCTAAATTACTCGGCTGCACTTTGGCGCTGACCAGCTTCATTCATCGCGATCCAAAAGAGCGGTCCTCTGATAGCAATCAGATCGAAGCCATTCGTTAAGAGAATTTGCTTCGTAAAGAACAATCCATCAGTAGATTTAACTGGAAAATCGGTCCGGTTGTGACCTAGAAGAACTGGATTGATTGAAATTTTATTGCAAATAGTGTTAACGCTTTTGTTAGCTGTGCGATATGTGCGTGCACAATGAATGAATGGAAGCGTGCTACACTCTGCTTCTCATTCCCAGAGAATGCCGTATCAAACCTGGTATTTGTAGACCAATTTTACAATGGTTTATTTGCGAAGCATTCAACGCTTCTGCCATAGCAATTTATCCCCTACTTATCTACACCCTACTTTAAGCTCTGTTCATTCCATTGTAGAACTAATTTACAAACATATCATTTATGGTATGTTTATACATACATGTTTATACATGTCAATGTAATAAAATGATGAAATCTTCATTAAACTACATAGTTTTATAGAGCAATCGCTTTCTGGGCCTCTGTATTTGAGCGTTGAGTAATAAGAGAATGAGAATTTTAATTTTATACCTAATTTTATAATCCGTTATAGGACTTCTCTTTGCTAATTTCATTTGAGATTATCATTACACTCCATTGATGAAAGTATTAGATCAGAAACTTTTTCTCCATTGGGCCAACTTAGAAAGTAAAATTGTGTGGCGATCCTTTCAGGCATTAAAATGCCGACAATATTTTGCACCTTTAACCAATTCTTTTTAAAAATATATTTAAAAATTAAAAATTAAGACAAAAATAGACATATTCCTTAGGATAAAAAGCTATGTGTTATTATGTAATTGGCTAAACATCTGGAGTGGAGATGTTTCAAACAACCCTTCGCTTCTATAGAAAAGCCAATTCAATAGATAACAATACGCCATTCTTGCTTGATGTGTTGAGTTTCGGTCACGATGCCTACCTTTTCCCACAACGAAAATAACCTGCACAGTGTAGATGACTATTACGGCCGCATTCACTTTCAACCAGCAATAGTAAATGACTGAACCTAGTCCATGTAACTTACGGGTTATTTATGTGCAATCGGATGTTACTAATGTACAAAATTTATGTGTATGTGATCTATGTTGCGAGCATCCTCTTTCTATTGATTCAGTTTATATAGATTCTTCCAACAAGAATTGTTTCACAATTTGCAATAAATTTCGTTTGACATTTTCAATTAGTAAAGGGCCAGTGTTGCAATCGACATCATATTTAACGATGCAGTTTAGGTGGTATATGCGTGGGATGCCAATTAATGATCTGCCATAATTTGGGACACTTTGTATTAAACTACAATGGTTTCCCGTGCGGTGTGTGGGGAGAATTTGCGAAGGGTGCACGGATGCAAACAACGAAAGTTGAAATGCATGTGGAAATGTTCTACGAGAGCAACGTGGGACACTGGCGAAATTTATGTCACATTGGCATTTTCGTTATGCTTTCCTTATGGGTTCATTCGCTTGCTGGCGTTTTTCATTTTCGTTTGCCCCTCGGCAAATGCCGTGCCCTATGTATCGATGGACTTCTTATCAGTAATTTTTTTGGCTCTTGGGGTATTGCGCAGAGGCCATTTTACTTCTATCCTCGGGACTCTGTCACCAACTCGAACTCCAGAAAAAATTGGACAGTCTGCGCCAATGTCACGGAAATAATCATGGTCCATCTCACTTTTCGCTAAATCATTTCTGCATACACACCGGATGGGTGTAGGAATGTGGGAGTCCGAATTTTGCACCTACGTAGGACCACATAATTTAACCACAAATTAAATGGAATCTCCCAGGAAGGTTAAAAGGCTGTATCAAAGGGCGCTCCTACGGCGATCAGGTCTTCATTGTCCTCCGCTCTTTCCTCTGCCGGGAAAGCAGTTCCAATTATGGTGGCCTTATACCCACATGATGACAACTCGTTTTTCTCTTTCTAGGTTGTTAAGGGTGACCCAGAATCTACGTACTATGTTGGCATACGAATCATATGCGACACCCATTCTCCAAATATATATTTAGGTTGTATCCTGTGGTAGGCGAAAAATGTTTGTCCTCCTTGCCTACTCTCGTATTTTATTCGATGAGCGGGTAATGCTGTTTCCTTAATAATTTTGAGGCCGATCCATGTCAGGTCCGTTAGCATCCTAACGGCTACAATAGGCGTGCTTCACATAAATCCGTAGGGTCCTCTGAAGGTTGTCAGTGACCCCCAATCACACCAACGAAGTGTGGCTAAGTTTCGGTTTTAATATGGATTCGTAGTGCTGTGGGTATAGCATATCGTACATTTTTACTGATCGGAATTTACCGATCAAATTCAAATTTTCCCTGCAATTTTTTTTTCATCCATAATAATTCCATTATTCTTGATTTCACTGAGCCTGAACCTGACCTCTATTTGTGGTCACTTCCATAAAGCACATACGTTACCACCTACTGATATAAATTCGGCAGCTGGGCCATACCTCGACCTTAAAGAATCATATTACCCGATTCCTAAATTGTCTCTGCAGGTGTGTTTTCCATGTTAACTTTTGGTCTAGTTAAGCACCGATGCATGTAACTCCCCTGAAATGGTTATACATATACTCACCCCTGAAACACATTCCACATGGCACCCCTGGTGAATAATGTATAGGCCGTTTCCCTTACAAGTGTATAAATGTCGTCAATGTACTTGGTCGCTTCAAACATCAATCTTCAATATGATTACCCCACCCTGTGAGAATTCAGTATCCTCCATCTCTGATGGTTACTGGTATTCCATGGTCAGCAATGACTATTACTTTTGTTTTCCTCAGGTCATCGCCTCTGGAAGATGCACCCTCCGAAGATGACCACAATTACCTACATCTTCGCGAAGATGCCATCAGGTCTTGAAGGGTTGTAGGGTTCAAAGTATTTGAACACCCATACCATCACATCCTACCTGATCCAGGCTAAGGAGGCTAAGGACAAAGGACTCTCTTCCCCGAGCTGAGAAGATGGCTCTCAATAGCAGTTTCATTTCATCCTTTTCTGTGGTAACATAGTTTTGCCCAGTTATGCCCCGTTGTCCCTAGACAGTAGCTATTCTGTCCAATTGCTTTCCTTTGGCTCTCTAATCTTTCTGACGTCCGTAGTCTCTCCAGTACACCAAGGACTACAGGTAGTCTGGCTTCGGGCTGGTATCGGATAATTTGTATGAGTTGATAAATGTTGTTTGTTAATGGTCCACCACACATTTCAGCCCTTGTCCTTGCTTAACAGCCTTGTGCATCTATGCGCATGCCCGAGATTAAGCGCATAGCTTTACTTAGTCAGTATTTTTAATTAGACCGACAATCTGTGGTATCCCCCATTTTTTCCGAATTACACAGGTGTAGCAAGTGCAATTCAGTATCGTACTAAAAATCCAAGGAAATCATAGAGCGTATGTAATCCGCATCTAATCACTGGCAATACTCTATTGAACTCACAATGAGATGAGTTGGTGAACAACGAGTTTTTAAATATTTTAATTTGATCGGGCCAATGATGGCATTTCAAATTGGTAGATTTTCAACGCGCCAAAAGGTGACAAAAGATAAATAATCGATATTTGTAGATTATTGTCGCATTACAAAAATGAATGCAATGCGTTATGAATATAACTGAGATAATGTTATCATTTGCGACCAAGATTTCAGATGAATACGGGCTTTACGGAGTAAACCAGCACATATCCTTGCTGAGTTGCATATTAGTTTGTAAATTCTGCAGACAGATGCATTCGGCGAAGGAGTCACAACTGATTAAATTGTGTTGCTGCAACAAAACTCAAAAGAGTTTTGCGGTATGCCAGCACCTATTAGAAATGCAGATACAAATGTAATATATGTAGATTAGTATGTAAATGCGAGATTTTGTTTCTCTGGTAACTTATGGCATATCTAACTTGCTTTCATTCACTCGTTGATTAAATGAATATCCTATCTTATTTGTCTGCTCGCCGAGCATGCGGACGGAGAGCAGACAATACAAATTAAGACACGAATCGAGTGTATGAATAATAACAAAATGGGAGCGTACGGTATGACGATGCGCAAGTAATATGAATACAATAACACATTCACCCACATGCATTTTGTGGTCACAATTTGTTGTTTTCCTCACTTCAATTGAATTGCTTTGACGGCTGTGTCTGAGCTCATATTGATTCGTATCTAAATACATAATCAGGGCGCTATTCAATGAATTTAAGCTGGAAGATTAACATACCTCTCTATTCTTGCGCTATTTTTTGTTGGTCTGAGCCATTAAATGACCAGCAGACAGTAAAGTCGAATTGGGCTGACAAATTGAATACAGGGGGCGCTCTAATATAGCTATATAACAATAATAAGATTTCTAGAAGAACAAAATATAAATACATATCAATCTCCCCATTAAAAGTATGGGAACAACATTGCTCTGAGAATACCAAAGGATGGAAACGTCGAAGCAAAATAAAAGTTTACCCTTAAAATAAATAAACACTAATAAAATCAGTATTTGAAATCAGTATTTATTTGATAATGTGACAATTTTTAAGCGGTCAAATATCACGAAAAATAAAACAGTTGATTTTTGTTTATAAAATCCTGTCGAGACACGAACGCGATACCGCGGGACACGCACGCACACGCACTTACTCGTGGTGTGTTATTGGTGACAGGATAAACGCGTGGCCTCTGCCTCCCGGTTGTAAGGCGGGATGT
>JARJDZ010009344.1:0-45443 GCA_030264555.1 Aleochara sp. GC000083 | reverse complement strand
CATTTTCAAAAAAGTTTCAGGATTTTCAGGAAATGTTGCTAGAAACATTTAGCACCTAATTCTGAATGAAACGCAAAAAAAATTAGTCAAAAAGTCCCATTACTTTTCGAGTTATTCAGCTTTAAAGATTGTTACCATTTTTGCAAATTTTTCAAAGACTATAGTCTTTGGTACATTTTTGCACATTTTCAAAAAAGTTTCAGGATTTTCAGGAAATGTTGTTAGAACTATTTGGGCACTAATTCTGAATGAAACGCAAAAAAAATCAGTCAAAAAGTCCTATTACTTTTCGAGTTATTCAACTTTGAAGAATGTTGCGATTTTCGCGAATTTCTCAAAGACTATATATAGTCTTAGTACATTTTTTGCACTTTTTCAAAAATTGTTCAGGATTGTTTGGGATTGTTGTTTAAATAATTAAGGGATTAATTCTGAATGAAACGCAACAAAAATCAGTAAATTATTACTTATATTTCTCGAGTTATTCAACTTTGAAGATTATTGCGATTTTCGCGAATTTTTCAAAGACTATAGTCTTAGTACATTTTTTGCACTTTTTCAACAATTGTTCAGGATTGTTTAGTATTGTTGTTACATTAATTAAGGGATTTATTCTGAATGAAACGCAACAAAAATCAGTGAATTATTACTTATATTTCTCGAGTTATTCAACATTGAAGATTATTGCGATTTTCGCGAATTTTTCAGTCTTTTCGGTTAATTTCGTGTGTTGAAAATGTGCAAGGACTATATATAGTCTTGGTACTATTCTTCGGCCAATTTCGTACGTTGAAAATAAGCAAAGACTTATAGTCTTGGCACTATTTTTCGGCCAATTTCGGGCGCTGAAAATGTGCAAAGACTATAGCCTTGGTAGAATTTTTGGGCCAATTTCGGGCGTGGAAAATGTGCAAAGACTATAGTCTTGGTACTATTTTTCGCCCAATTTCGTACGTTGAACATAAGCAAAGACTATAGTCTTGGTAACATTTTTCGGGCAATTTCGGGCGTTGGAAATGTGCAAAGACTATATAGTCTTGGTACTATTTTTCGGCTAATTTCGTACGTTGAAAATAAGCAAAGACTATAGTCTTGGTACTTATTTTCGATAATTTTACAGGTAAAGTTATGATCTTGGTGTGCAGTTGATACACATGATTAGTATAAGAGGAACACAATGTGCAAAGTATAAAGTATAAAATTCACAACACAGCATTCATCCAAAACAAAGTCATGCGTGTTACACCTAATTCAACTGAAACACACATGTGCATACCTTGCAATTTCAATTTTCAAGCCATATTTGGAAGACTTCCTTGATTATCCATTGTTACTCAAGGTTCCAGAAACAACAACAAATGTAATGAAAACTGCAACAAAAAATAGACTTTATAGTAAGAAATACAATCAGATGTTCACTTACCAATCGCAGGAATATTTATAAGACTAACAAGAACTAGAACTAAAATGAACACTTTATTCACTTATTTACTGCCTTGAAAACATGTACAAATGGTGATGGATGAACAATGAAACCTCCAAATAAAATGGCGTTTGTGATTGCCTAAGAAATATCAATTAACGAGGTAGTACTGTAGAAAAGAAATAAGTTTTGATCCACGAGGGAATAAAGTGCTTCTTTATTCCCGCCAGGGGGGCCATAAAAACCATTCCTCAATGGACCGACTATACAAGAGGGAGTAAAACAAGGTAAAGCCGCGTGAAGGGAATAAAGTGTTGCTTTACTCCCTCAATTTGAAATTTCGCGCCATTTGCTCNGCGATTTGAAATTTCGCGCCATATGCACCAGCCACGAGCATAACCAAGAAAATAATCAACACACAAAGATTAAATTAAACAAGAAAGAATCTGGAGGATTAGATTTTTAATATATTATTAAAGTGTGGAAAATGAGCTACAACAGAAGACATCATAGCTACAAATTGCCAAATACCACACTACATGACATTAACATAAGAGGATGCAGCAGAATAACTATACATAATAACGTAATGAAGTATTAGATTTCTAATTGAATACTAAGGAAAATCAAATGAGGGAAAGGAACCACAATTGAAGATCCCACAGCTACAAATTGTCAAAGACCACACTACACATATATTTAAAAATGCACTACAATAATCGTGCACACAATACCATATAAAGCTGCAGCAGAATGACATGCATTACAACATAATTTATGGTAGTAAATTGTTAACAATACCTTAAGAGACTGCTGTCCTATGTGGATCATGTACAACTAAGGGGCCGTTCTGACGAGCGATTAAAAATTTGGCGATTAATCTTGAGCGATTTCGTTAAAAAAATTTGGGAAAAGTGAGAACGCCATATGCATTCTCTGTCTGGCCTGTGGTTCTTAAATGGAAATCGCGCGCGATTAAAGTTGGGAATGGAACCGGAGCGATTTTATTTCGCGATTAATCGCTCGCTTAATAAAATCGCGCTCGTTTGAACACTCACATGACTTCTCGTTTGCTCCATTCCAAAGTGGGGAAAAATCGCGCGATTTAGTCGCTCGTCAGAACGGCCCCTAACAAGTTATGGAGACCCCAAAAATCTATACACTCTGTAACAATAAAAAAAAGTTATTTATTCACATATTGAATATGCAGTAATGAATTGTTTATACAATACCTTTAGCATGAGCAGACATTACACTCATCACCTGGAATTCCATGCAAAATGTCCCATAATGCTTCGCCACTGCCACTGGCTCAGCTGTAACACATCATGTAGAAACCCATGAAAAATGTCCAATGTTGCTAAGGGTTCTTCATATACATGATGAAAACTAAAAATACTTGCAGATTCTGTAAAAACAAATATAATGAGATATTTGTACATATTGAACAGGAATGAATTGTCTATACAACACCTGAAGATCCTGCAGCTGTTGCACACATCATATCTCAAGCACTAAAAATCTCCAATTTTACTTGAAGATGGAGATCCAACCACTTGCAAATTCTGTAACAATATAAATATTGAGATATTTGTTTACATATTGAATACATTTGTATACAAAATGATTTATCTTTCCTAAAAAGATGGCTTGTTTGAGTTTAAATATAGAAATTCCACCCCTCAAAGTAATCAAGATTGACTTGCATAAAACAATCGTAAAATTCAGACAGTGTACAGTTCTCTGTTCAATGAAAAACGTTTCCTATTTGCTACGTACAGAAAGAGGCCCTATGAAAAATTGCCCAGCAATAGAAAAACAGTTGGGATATTATTTATATTATTGTTTCATGCGTTTGTTGAAAATAAACCGTCAAATCACATCGTTCATCATGCCATCATAATAAACCAAATTGCATCTAAACCACAAATATCTTTAAATGTAACTCGTCGGTTTTCTAATCAGATAACATCTAAGCATAAGAAAAATCTCTTTACCTCTATCTGTGTCGTTAAAAATACGATTCGCAATGAATTTCACACACGGATTGTCAGTGCTCAGTCGTGTTCGACCCATTGTAATACAACCAATACAACCTTTGAACCCGGCATTGTCCATACATAAACATCAACATATCAATAATTATTCAAGTAACTGCAGAATGAAGAAAGCACTGGTCTTCCTTGCCCCAGGCCATGAAGAAATCGAATTCGTGACAGCTGTTGATGTACTACGTCGTGGAGGAGTAATAACACTTATATTGCCTTCCTACTTGGGCAATTGCACTGCACTGTTTTAATCACTTTTTTGCCCTAGGTGGATGTTGTAATTGCCAGCCTTGAGGGAAAAGATCCAGTAAAGGGAAGAAGCAACATCTGCACCTTGCCTGATGTAAGCATCAAAGATATTTGTGGATCATTTGATGCAATGATTTTGCCTGGAGGTCTTGGAGGCACAAAAGCCCTGTGTGGTTGTGCTCGAGTTGGTGAACTGCTGAAAGAACAGGAGAAAGCTTGCAAAATTATTGCAGCCATTTGTGCTGCCCCTGTTGCATTAAAGGCCCATGGAATTGGCAAGGGCAAGTGCCTTACATCATACCCATCAACAGAGAAGGAGATGACTGACACTGGTGATTACAAATACAAGTGTGATGATGTGGTTGTTGATGAGTATTTAATTACAAGCAGAGGACCAGCAACTTCAATCAAGTTTTCTCTGACCATTCTCATGCATCTGACTGATGAAAATAAGGCTTGTGAAGTAGCAAAGGCCTTGCTAGTCAAATAAATTATATCAACTTATTCAATAAAGCATTTCATAACATAATTATGCAAAGTATACTTATTAGTTAGGAATAAAGTCATGAATAATAAATCAATCATTCTAAAATTTAAATGTACTTATAACACCCTCTACTAGGAAATGCAATTTCGCGGTATTCATGAAAATATCAAAATTAGATTTATTATTACATGAAATTATTATAAGTATCAGATCAATTGCTTTAAATTGGATGTTTATGAAGATTCATAGTTAAATGTATAGCAAATTAAACATTAGAATTATACAAAATTGCAATAACTTATATACATTGCAAATTATATTTTTTAAATTTAACGCAATAACCAATTGTAATCGAGTCCAAAACCCATACTTCCTCCAGACAAATTTGCGATGGGAATGGATTTTCCTCTGGGTTACCGATGATGATCTTCGCATCTGCGATATCAGTAACGACAGTCCCCTTGCATAATTTTATCAGTTCTATTAGATCTTTCTTCGAAGGATGGCAACTGTTTGCAACGTAAATTGGCCCGCAATCCACAAACACATCATGAACAAACGCCTTGCCAAAACACTCCTTTTGAACCCGATGATGCTATAAGCAACACATTTGAACAATTTGTTGCATGAATTAAAAAAATTAGTATTTACCCTAACACGCGGTGTAAATTCAATTGCCTCGTAGTCTTCTTCCTCCAACCACTTCCCAGCTTTGAGGGAATCAAACAACTACAAATCGATAATAAATCTAATAATTAGCAACTACGAAATAATCTGCAGACTTACCCATTCGCTCCGGAGGATCCAGATCCCACGGGACAACGCTCGTAGCATATTCAACGATCTCAATGGCTGCATTGCAACGAGATGCGTTGTTTTGCTAGTTACATCTCGCTCGATATTGAATCCACCCAGTTTATTGACTATGCCATTGAATTCGACGACTTGCAGCCGATGAAATTGCGTACAAACAATCCACTTTTGTTTCAGCTTCTTCTGCGTTGCCTGCTGTGTCGCCTGCGTATTCTGCTGGGTCACTTGCAGCCTCGATTGCGTTGGCATCTTATTTGTTGGTGTATCAGGTACAAAGTCGTCCGTTTGTCTTCCCTGAGGTTTAACGTTCGGCGTCAGCAATATCCGTGGAGTTGTCACCGTCTGAACAGGCGACTTGATCTTCAAAGCTTCAAGATTCTTCGTAACAGAATTATTCTGCGCCTCCAAATAACGTTGTTGTCGCTCTTTCTCGTTCTCTTCTTCCGCTTCCAGCGCCAGGCTGATATTGATATCATCCGGGTTGCACAACCTTCGCTTGGTTTTATTCTGCGTCAGCGGCGTTGAAGGAATTACCTCTGAACTACTGCTATCCGAGCTCTCGCTATCATTAACGGTTGATGCATTATGTATGTCCTTACTAATAGAAGAACTTTGTGTGGATGTTGCATCGGAAGTTATGTTGTTACTGCTCGTTGTGCACGAGGAGGCATCTGAATTGACCTGGCTCGAATGCATCGAATAAATTGATGAAGCAGTCTTGGCTGCACTCAATGCAACACTGAGACGACGTGTTATCCTGCGATTTGGGGTGATTTCCGGAATGGGTTGAACCGTTGATATCCTAGGAGAGGATTTCTTGGCGGAGGTTTCGTCATGGACCGAAGGTGACTTGCGTTTTATCGGTGTTATTTTGACTCTTTCACTCATATTCGAAGAAGATGAAGATGAGTGGCTTGCAATTGAAGATAAGGATGCTGCATCCGAATCACGGCTGGACTCTTCCGAGAGCACAAGCGATGACATGTGCGAGTCACTCGATTTGGATACTTGGAGTTGTAGATCACATTCAGAAGAAAGTTTCGTCTTCTGGTTCTGATTCTCGGTCTCAGTGAGTTCACCACTTGTACTCAACCGCAGATACGACATTTCCATGGAGATATCCTTCTTGTTGGGTGGAACTATGGTTGCGTGCATTGTTAATCGACGCGTAGACCGTCGAGGATTGAAAGTAGCCAAATTATCTGAAGTGCTCGTACGCCCAGACGAAGTTGAAGATCTTGTACTTTTACGAGAAACTGCGGTTGTTGGTAAACTTGCAGCAGGCGTTTTATTCACCGGTTTGGTAAAATCCATGGCTTCGTCAAAATGAACAGTTGCATCGTTTTCGGCGTCATTCTCCTCGGATAATTCGGTGATTTCCATTGCGACTGGATTT
The DNA here is from genome assembly GCA_030264555.1 of Aleochara sp. GC000083. Taxonomy (NCBI): domain Eukaryota; kingdom Metazoa; phylum Arthropoda; class Insecta; order Coleoptera; family Staphylinidae; genus Aleochara; species Aleochara sp. GC000083. The sequence continues at coordinate 39,027 of JARJDZ010009344.1, read as the reverse complement.
ATGTTCGTCCTTCGTCGTAATGCAGATGTAACCATTCTTGTCGGAGTTTTTTTATTCACTGGAGTACCAGTCAAATTCAATGTTGTGTTTTGATACAAACAATTGTCGTCTTCACCAGTCACATGCAATACTTTTGGAGTTGTCTCACGCCTTTTTGAATTAGCTGGTTCTATCGCAGGATTGCCAATATTTGATATCGCATTCGCTTGTAAAATGCCCGCGTCACCAGTTACATGCAAAGTTTTTCGCAAATTCTTTCTCGTGGCACTTTGTACCGAGACATTTGGAGTAGAACTTTGCAATCTTTCAGGCGTAAAATTCGCCACTATCACATCAATTATAGATCCTTTGTCAGGGATTAACGACTTCCTCGTTGAGATTCGTGATTTTCGTGCAGACTCATCTGCAGTTGTCAATGATTTACTTATTTCATTGTTTTCATCTATAGCAAAACTAATTGTTTTCCTGGCTTTCGAAAGCGATTTAGTTATACCTGGCAGTACTTGATTTCTAGGCGTGTTGTTGTTTTCCTTGTTGGCTATGTTATTAACAAACGCTTCCACTTCAGTAGAACCACGCGTAGAAATCGGCGTACAATTTGAATTGTTATCATTTATTTCAGTCAAACTGGAACTAGAATCTAATCTATTGAAGCCTTCAAACGATGATAAACAACGTCCCGTATTTCGCCTCTTCGTTATCATACCAACATGTGATACCTCGTTTTCATTTTGACTATCTAGCACGACATCGGACAAATTCATCAGCGCCTCATCATCCACAGTCATTGTATTGGCCATCATCTTTTGATGATCATTGAAATTCTTTCGTGATGTAGAAGCTGGCACACTCTTGCTTCGACGTCGATTTAGGAGATTCTACAATATATTTTAAAATCAACATTAGTAATGAAGCAGTAATTTGATTTGTTCAACATGGAAATTGTAAATGCAAAGTCATACCTTACAAACATCATCACTTGCTTGAGTTGTACTTTGTGTACCTAATGCTGGATAATATCTAGCTTTGACTTTAACACCACTCTTGCAAACAGCATCCAACCAAAGGATTGACACCATTGGTATTTTCCATGATCTTGCAGTCTTATAGGTTTCATAGGTTCCATCCTGCACAAAATTACAATAAATAGTAAATGGGAAACTTAGCAAGCAATTCATTACCTTGTAAATAACAAGTGTTACACTCTTGCTTAGTGTACTGGCAACTGTAGCACCAAAGCTAAGCAGAATACTCTTAACACTCTCAAACTTGCTTTCGCCCTGGTACATTACATCAATAAAAGCATGGACCCCTTTCAACAATGTCTTCCTTGGCTGCTTTCTAATAGGAGATGCCGATATTTGGTCCAATTCTTTGCGTGCCTTCTCCTCGAGTCGGAGCTTTTGTTGTTGTAGTTTTTGATATGCAGAACCCTTCACAAGTGATGTTGGTGTTGCAACTTTTGGAGAATCTGTTGTCGAGGAACCTGCCTCTGTCAGCTTTTGATTTTTCTTAAACTCTGCAATCTTTTCCTTGTTTTCATTAATCATATTAATGACCATCTTTTTTGTTACTGGATTGCTCATTAGTGCCTCATAGAGTTTATCTTTGCTTTTTTCATCTGTAGGCAATGCTGATTTTTGTACTTTTTTGTTCATTTTTTCTGGTGGTTTTGGGGTTGGTGATAATTGCAGCTGCATATTTTGTAAATCAGTGTTTTCCGTCATCTTATATATAAATTGTAAGCGTCAAACGTTGTATAGATATAAAAAATAAATATGTGCACTAAAAAATATTTGATAAAATATCCGTTGTAAATCGATTTAAAACGTTAAAATCAGCTGCAAAACCTCTTATATTTTGAGGTTAGGTTGAGAGTTCGGCAAGTTGCTCGGTAGTTCGGCCAAGTTCGGCTCCTTGGCGCAATCTATGGAAAACTAGGCAAACTAGCATATTTTACGATTTAGAAAGTAGAAATTTGTATAAAACTGGCATTTATCCGCTAAATATTACGTAACTTGTTCAAAATACATTTTATCTATAAGTGGTCTTTGATTTTGAAGTATTGTTTAAGTAGAAATGAATGGTAGAATTAATTTATAAGATATAAAGGGGTATTTATTGCTTCACCTTGTATATTTTGAACATGTGATTTTATAAACCGCGCATGACCGTTAGGATTTTGTTTCCCGCGTGAATCGTGTGAACGGCGTAAAAAAATGGAAATCGAAACTAGACTAACTTCATAAACGTTGCTCAGAAATTTGGTGATTTGTGTTGCGTAGACAACGGGTTTAATTGAATAAACGAAGAGCATGGGGTCGAAATAAATCAAAATTAACATACCGGAATGTTAGTGAAGTGAATTCACGCAGTATATACGTGTATACGTGTATTTTAACCAAGTATTTTAATGGGAATTTTACTGAGTAGTGAAATCGTGCTATATGTTCAAGGAATTTAAATAATCACATGTTGTTTTTATACCGCTAATTGTTAATATTATAAAAGTAATTGTTTAATTTATTAATTGTTATAAGTCATTACGTCCGTATGCAACCAACTATGCAATTAGACGCGGTCGTACCGGATGACGGCTGCAACAACAATAATAACAACGAGGAGGATCTTAATTTTAATTATTATGAAGACGAACCATTGAATTTCGGCAAACGAGGGAATTCGGAGCTTGGCGAATGCGACGACCAAGAAGAAAAGCGCCTGAAATCCGAATCGACATGTGATATAAAGCATGAAATTGTGGAAATTCCATCTCAAAAGAAGGCTGACAAATGCTTCATTTGTAAGCAGTATGAGGATCAAATCCACTTATATGAGGGTCATCCGAATAATTCGGCTGAGGAATATATTGTTCTAACTGATGAAAAGTTATTGCTGTTCACTGGAGAAGAGGAGCTCATTGATCAACAAGATGAGAGACCTACCAACAAGGTAATGAATTTAAATGAGTAACTTTGAAATTTGAAATAATTATCTATTTGTTGCAGATCACATTGTTCAATGTTTATGATAAGAGGGGTCACCTAGTGCCATTTGATACAGGCCTTATTGAGCAAGATGTTCTCCTCTATGTGTCTGGTTATGTGAAACCAGTCTTTGATGAAGATGAAACTAGTCAGAATGGAATCCCAGCACATGATATTGGCCCTATCAATGCCTGGTACATCACTGGCTATGATGGTGGTGAAAGGGCCATCCTCTCATTCAGCACAGCATATGCAGAGTACTACATGATGCAACCCAGTGAGGCTTATGCACCAGTTATGAAAAGTTTGAATATTAAGATTAAACTGACAAAAATCATTGTTGAATTCCTATATGATGAGGCATGGGCCCAACCTGCATATGAAGATCTTCTGCAAGCTTTGAGCAGCTACCAGGATGAAGATATTAATGAGGAGAGCCTTTTGAAACACGCACAATTCGTGTGCGATCAGTTATGTAGCTTGGATCAAAACGCTGACGAATTGGACACACCACTCTTGACGTCGCCTTGCATTCGAAGCCTCGTCAAAATGGCTGGCGTCACGTTTCAAAAGAGAAAATGGCGGGTACGCTTGGACAAGAAAGGATTCAGAAAAGGACCGCGAAGCCCCAAATGGTCGAAAGCGACTACGACTAATCTGGTGCGCGATGTCATGGAGAGCTTCTTTAACGATCAAATTGCCAACAACAACGGAGAGGCCAAGGGGCCGAAGAAGAAACGCTGCGGCATTTGCGAAGCATGCCAACAACCCGATTGCGGCGAATGTAATTTTTGCAGGGATATGTTGAAATTTGGTGGATCAGGACGGTCAAAGCAAGCGTGCAAATTGCGTCGATGTCCCAACATGGCAATTCAAGCCGCGGATGATTCCGATAACGAAGACGAGGCTGAATTAAACGATACAATTGTCTTGGATAGCGGGGAAATTCCTTGCTCCAAGAGGATAATAAATGAAGTTAAATGGCTTGGAGAACCAAGTGCAGAACATAAAGGACGCGTTTATTACTCTGAAGCGAATGTCGGTAAGTTAGAAAGCTGGATTAAAGTTTGAAAACTTTAATAACTGATTTTTTTTTAATTTTGAAGGTGGTTCAACAATTTCAAATGGTGACTACGTCGTCCTGAATCCTGCCATACCAGCACATCCTCTACTTGTGGCTGAAGTTATCTATATGTGGGAGGACGCCGAAAAAGGAGCAATGTTCCACGCCAACTTATTTATTCGTGGTTCAGACACCGTTTTGGGCGAAACCGCAGATCCACGCGAGATTTTCGTCAATGATCAATGCGATAATTGTCCTGTGGGTGCAATCGTTCGTCGTGCCAACGTGGAACGACGCTCGATCGCGTCTACATGGGCAATGGATGGTGGTACTGACAATTTGCCACCGATTCTCGAAGATGACGGCGAAACGTTTTACTTTTCGAAGCGCTACGATGCGGAGCATGCTCGTTTTGAAGACATCCGGCCTGAAGATTGCGCCAAAGAGTCACTCTCGCCGTGTAATGCATGCACGTATGACATTTTCAACAATTTGTTTATGTTTTGCGTTCTAATTTCAATGTTTTCATTTCGCCGCAAACAAATAGCTCCAGGATTTTACGGAAGCAGTACGACACGCCGACGTATAAAGACGATGGGGTTCTTTATCACGGAGAATTCTATCGGGTCGGTAGCGCCGTTTACTTAAGTCCTGGAGTGTTCAAATTCCTGAAGATTAAAATCGAACCGGAAGCCGAAGAACCCAAGACGTACGATCAAGAAGTTTATCCGGAATACTACAGGAAAAGCAGCGACAATGTCAAAGGGTCGAACGTGGATACGCCTGAACCTTTCAATATTGGAATCATTGAAGATATCAATGCAGAAGCAGTCAACAATAATCATAAATCATTGAAGATTTCTGTGAGGAAGTTCTATCGTCCCGAAAATACGCATAAAGGTCGACTGATAAGTCACACCACTGATTTGAATTTGTTATACTACAGTGATGAATGTGAGTATTCAATGAAAACGATTTCACATTGGTTTATGCTAATTTTGTTTCTGTTTAGGTGAATTGGTCGAATTTTCGGACGTGCAAGGGAAATGTTTTGTCATGTTTGGGTACAACACGGATATGCCGCCCAATGAATGGGTAATGTTGGGTCCTAATCGCTTCTATTTCCTTCAAAAGTACAACTCGATCACGTTGGATTTCGAGGAAGTTCCTGCGAGTGCAATGCGTATTGGCGAGCCCGGCAAAGGATCCAAGAAATTAAAAAATAAAAGCACGAAAGCCGTGACGAAAAATATTGATAGGGCTCCTGTTTATGATAAGATAGATCCTTTGAGATGCTTGGATGTATTCGCTGGTTGTGGCGGCTTGTCTGAAGGATTACATCAAGCTGGAATTGCCACAACTCTCTGGGCTGTAAGTATTTATGTGATTACATCAACAAAATACTATTTTTTGTTTGAAATTTAGGTTGAGAAGGATGTCGCTGCTGCAAAAGCTTTCCGTTTAAATAATCCTGACGCGAAAGTATACACAGATGATTGCAATCGATTATTGGAACAAGTTATGCACAACTCTGGTGCAAATTCGACGCATGAAATGCCCATGAAAGGGGATGTGCAGTTATTAGTTGGAGGTCCACCATGTCAAGGTTTTTCAGGAATGAATCGCTTCAATGCTGGACAATATTCCCTGTTCAAAAATTCCCTGATTGCATCGTACCTCTCTTATTGTGATTATTACCGGTAAGATATTGCTCTTTTGCAAACTATTAATAATTCTTATCATATGTTTGATTGCAGACCTCAGTATTTTATATTAGAAAACGTACGGAATTTCGTATCATTCAAAAAGAGTCTGGTTCTTAAACTTACCTTACGTTGTCTCGTCGCTATGGGCTATCAAGCAACCTTCGGAGTCGTCCAAGCTGGCCACTATGGAGTGCCTCAAACTCGACGTCGCCTAATCATCATGGCTGCTGCACCAGGTTACGAATTGCCGAAATATCCTGAACCATTGCACGTCTTCAGCAAACGTGGTTGTCAACTATCCGTGCAAGTCAGCGATCATCGCTACACAAACGGCATAAAATGGACGAATTCGGCACCGTACCGAACAATAAACGTCCGTGATGCAATGGGTGACCTCCCGCCGATTAAGAACGGATCTGGAGTTCGTACTTTGCCGTATGATTGCGATCCAGTCACGCATTATCAGCGCATCATGCGCGGATCTTCGCAGGTGGCGACAATCACAGATCATATCTGCAAAGATATGGCGCCCCTCGTGGAGGCACGCATGGCTTACATTCCATTAGCACCAGGTAGCGATTGGCGTGATTTACCAAATTTAGTGGTGCGTTTAAAAGATGGGAATTACACCAACAAATTGCGCTATGATTATCGCACTAAGAAGCAGCCGAAGGACGAAGCACCGCGTGGTGTGTGCCAATGCGCGAACAAGGGAAGCTGTGACCCCAGCGACAAGCAATACAACACGTTGATTCCATGGTGTTTGCCGCACACGGCTGATAGACATAATCATTGGTCTGGGTTGTATGGAAGACTCGAATGGACCGGGTACTTTAGTACCACGGTCACCAATCCGGAACCCATGGGCAAACAAGGTCGGGTTTTACATCCGGAACAGCATCGTGTTGTCAGCGTCCGGGAATGTGCACGCTCCCAAGGTTTCCCTGATCGGTACGAATTCGCTGGAAGCATCCTGGACAAGCATCGACAAGTCGGAAATGCGGTACCACCACCGTTGGGGGCTGCACTTGGTCGGGAGATTCTGAAAGCCTACGTTAATAGTTTAGCAGACACGACGAGTAACTAATTCCCATGGGACGCAACAAAAACAACACTATACGATACAAAACGTTTGTTTTACAGACATATTTACAATTTCAGGTGTGAATGAATTCATCAAAATCTCACGTTTTATCTTATTTAAGGGTGCGTTTAACGTGATTGTGAGATTTCGATACGATTGTTAGCAAATTATTCTACGATTATGTACACATTAAAAACAACATCATACAAAACGAGTCAATGTGACTTTCAGACGTACACAGGACAAAAAAACGTATAAAACTTTGCAACATAAACCTACTTAGAGATACTCCGAAATGAAGATCTTCTTCAGGTCGGGGACGCTTCCAGCGTAGAAATCCCCGATTTTCAGCTCCCGACTGCACGCCTCGTCCAGAAAACTACCCTCGCACATTTCCCCGCTATGGAGGAACTCGGCTGATAGAGATTTATCACTGGTCAGCATCGAATTTGAGGGCTGGCTGAAATAATCCTCGTCGATGTACGCCTGCAGATTCTCCAAGCTTCGCTTCGAGTTGGAGCGTTTAATACGGAATTCGTTGTAGCTTTTGATGTCTTGCTGCAGCTGCGACTTCTTCATATCGGCAGCCTTATGGAAGAACTCAAAATCCCCGTTTGCTTCGGTGGTAATCGAAAATGAACTTGAAGTCGAATCGTAATCGTTGTATTCGTCTTCCTCCTCCGAAGCGATCAACTCCACGGTAGGTTTCTTCTCGTTTAGACTTTCATAACTTTTACTACGCTTGCAGATGATTTCTTCGTTGCCCAAACCCAACGGGATCTGTCTGAGGGAGTTCTGGCTCAAGGATACATGCTTCAGATAGGGCTTGAGCAACCCATGATTGTGCTGTTGATAGGGCTGGCTGCTGGTGGAGTCATTCAACGTGGAGGACGTCGTCGACGGCGGTGTCGCGCTGATGGTTTCATTCAGCGCCGGAAACGTGTAGTTTTGGCAGTAGTGGGCGTTGGTCGCTGGAGTTGAACGCGGCTCGCATCGCAACGAAGGTCTCTGAAGATTTGCCGAATGCAAATTCAAACTTACATTCATTCCAGTACCTGCAACACGAATAGAAGAAACAAAAGAATAGCGAAACAGTTACTGCTTTGTAAGAGTCGGCATTTTGCGATATTGTATTCAAATATTGCATCATATTTACCACGATTATCGTGCTGATTCTGGTGTCGACGATAGTTGTGAATGACTGGCACCCGACCATCGATGCTCGTGTAGAGCGAGCCGTTCGTTATGGGGAACTTGTGATGCGAAATCTCGTTGCTGTTTCCATTCGCGTTATTGTTCATCGGCGTCGATTGCTGCGGATAGCAGCGCATCGGATGCATTTGACTGATCTCCAAGCTTTGCGGTTGCGAGGTTGAAAAATGACGGAATTTCCCATCCAAGCCCACTAGAACATCAAGAATGTTATCCCAACTTCTTGGGCAAAAATCATAATGAGGAGCTTACTATGGGGTAGTTTGCCTTCAACATGACGCTTCTCTGAACAGCGATAAACGCGGGATACCCAATTGTTGAAACGCGAATCGACAATTCCGAGCGAAATCGGTATGAGAAGATCCTGGAGGAGGCCGAGCCAGAGGATGACGTTGCTTACTGGCCATGGGCTGATCAAGTTTGGGAAGATGCATAAAATCTGGAAACGAAGGAAATCCACACATTGTTAGACAGAATAATGCGTTATGCAATCAGCTATGAGCAATTGACTTGGTTTATGAAATAAGAGAAATTCAGACAAAATTATTCCTTTATAGTTCACTTGATATGAGGTAGAAGGAAAAAAAAAACGTTGGGAAGGTTTCATAATAAAAATGAAAGTTCTCATGCATCGTATTCCAACATTGTTAATTTAATTTATGTCGTAATTATCTATTAATGTGCCTAATTATACGTTTTATAGAGTACCAAAATGGTATAATGTAAAAAATGTATAATTTAATTGTTTCAAATGCTATTAGATTTATTTTGTCGTTTGTAGCACATAATTGTATTTAAATCGCTCTTTTATAGTTGTTAATCATCTCAAGAAACTAATTTTTTGTACCTAGAGACAAAATTAATGCACAATTTTTATCTCTGAAAGTATCGCATTGATTTGAACTTTCAAAACTTTAGGATTCCAATTTAATCATATAACATTTTCTAAAATAACAACAATTCATATTAGCACATTAATTAATTATTGTTTCACGCGCACCTTCTTCAGTGATGTGCAATGGCATAAGGCATAACTTTTGTTTTCATTTTTATAGAAAACGAAGCATGAATGATTCATAGAAGGTGATCTAATAAAATTGTATCAATGATTTATGATTACGATATTAAAAATCGCGGCTCATACACAACAATAGTACAATACTATGTTGCTTTTACTTTCTTTAATTCGATCTATTTGTGTAATTCATGCCCGCAATTTGTAGTCGAATAATAATCAAAATAACGGAGCATATGTATTTCGACGCATCGTATGAAACAAGTTAATTGCGTCAATTGTTGTTGTTAAAAATAGTTAATGTTCAACTGAGCGAATTGCCATCCATGAACATGCATTTATTCATATTGTAATCATTAATAATGTGCCAATAGAGAGATATTGCCAGCAATAAAGTCGAGACCATAAATTGTTATTAAATTGGCGAAAAGTGCGGGTTTGCTAGTGCGAAACACTTGTGAAATGTTCAATAACTAATTTCACTTACATTTTCAACGAGATATTAATCACAGGAACTAATAACATTTCAACAAATAGATTTTCTTGGAATTTTAAATTTATGCCCCTAGGTTATATACAACCAGATATACACATTTTTCAAATTATGCGCTGCAACGATGAAAATTAATTACAATAGCGTGTAAATGCGAACGATTATAAATGTTAACACTGTAATTTTGTAACAGCGATAATTTTCTTGGCAACATCCCATAAATCATTGGTGAAATCTCAACACCGCGAAACAAAAGCATGAATATGTTGCGGTCGTAAACAAAAATATTCGCTGACTTATTATTGCAATTTCTACGTTTATCTGCAATTATATCAACAATTAGCAATGAAAGTTATCGCCTATTAGTGGCTGCAAGCTCCACATGCGTTGATAAATAGCTTTCGGTTGGTTTGGCTGCCTGCCTGCAAGAAAGCGAAACGATCCCGATATGTTTCGCTATTGCAAAAATAGAAGTGCACTCTGTAATTAACAATTGCACCTTATACTTATCGCATGCACGTCGTGCCTTTGAAGAAAACAAATCACGAGTTGCGAAAATCGATCACGAACTTTTGTTCCAAGACTGTTTCTTGGACATCTTATCTTGACGCTTATATTGTTGTTATTCGCTGGTGCTCTTCGTGGATTTGCGTTTGATAAACAAAAGTGAAATGAGTCACATGCACACGTGAAGGTAATGAGATCTTGGAAGACGCATTCATTACGTTTGCGTAATTAATCGTTTCATTTCGCTGCTCGCATTGCAGCTGTACGTGAAGTTAGCTTTTGAATTGTTCCAACTTGCTTCAGATTTGTTTACATGTGTTGTTTAATGTTACTTTCAGTTGGTTGTTTTTTGTTTGCAGTTTCATTTTCACTTGATGCGCCTAATGTTTATACTTCCAGTTGTACATCAAAACATAGAATAATCCTCATATCAGTCATATAATGAAAAAAGTCGAAAATGGAAACTTTTTTTGACAAATTGTAGGCAACCAAAGATACAGAGAAATTTCAAATATTTCTAATACTCCAATTTTCTAGTCAATTAGTTGTTGTAAATATGTAATTTACAATAAATTTCCATTGCAAATTAATAACATTTACCATTAATGAACGTATATTGAAAGCAAAAGCCATTAATTGTTCAATTAACGGTCTTTTATTAGTTCAATTCATATCTTATCTTCCAATTAATATTCGAATAGATGGAAATTCATTAATAGCAGCACAAACTTGAGTTTGGGAAGTTTGTAATTTCGAAAACAGTAATACGAGATCTGAATGCGAATGCAACAAAGTAATCTAACTTGAAACCAAAGTGAAGTTTGCAAACATACAAAACATTGAGGCGCAGTTCGTTCCTTCGTTTGTAGGTCATAATGGGAATGAGAAGGCGTTCGAAATTGAAGTCGTCGTCGTTGTTGTAGTTCGTTCCAGCTTTACTGCACGAGCCGATAATTTATGTTTCGACCGAACATTAAATGAGTTTGCCGCTCGACCAAGAACCAACAACAAATATAATGCCTTGTGCTGCAAACGCCTAAATATGGAGTTTGCTATCGACTGGTGTAATCATACCAATACCGACAAAATTGCTCATATTGTACAAACCAAAAAAAAATGAGAGAACATAAAAAATTGATCGCTGGAGATTAATCATAATCATGTTCAATGTCGATTTTCAATCTGTAATTTAATTTGTACCGCATTTGCAGTGGTAAATGTAATAAATAATAAAAATTTATAATATTTCAGATTGATTTGTTATGTGACCCAATCATATTTTAATATTTATGGACGATGAAGACGCTTTAAAATGTCAAAAGATGATAAATCTATAAATTGGAAATTTGTATTCTCATCGTTTATGCATTTAACCTAAAGATTTCATTTCAATTTAGTAGAGGCATCGATTTTTATAACATTTATTGTATAAAATGTCATGATATTTCACGATAATCGCGTGTATTTCGATTGCACCTGCAATTTGCAACTAGACAATATATTTTATGATGCTTCTGATAGGTCTTGGTGAAAATCTTCATGAAATTGCATAAATTCCCAGCATAAACTGCAATTTTAGTATTCATCGTGCAGGTATTGATCTTTTGCATAGATAAAATTATGAAATAACAATTAATACTTTAAAGATTTCTCATAAACAAAAACTTTCTTGTTGGGCATACTGGGTTGCATATGTATCAGGGGTTGGATATTGAATATTATAACTGGAAAACAGGAAATATCATCAAACAAACCGCAATTACATAATTACAATAAATAATTCATTATTTAATTGACTTCTCGTGATAATAAACTCTATTGGTTTGTAAATCAATAAAATGAAAGGTTAAATAGTTGGGATTTATTACCTCCTACACTGAATTCTTGATCTGTTGAATTGTAAATTGATCAAACATTCTTGAAGCTGTTCAATGACTTAATCAATCAATGACCTTGCTACAGTTGTTATTGAAATTGAAATTGAACAATAAATTAACACGTTATTAAAGGTGGTTTAAAAGTTTTTAAATTCATGATTGACCTTTCGAAAATTATCTTGTAATTTATCAAGTAAATCTTAAAATTTTTCAAATTAGATTTGATTGTTTCTAATTGTTTATATCGAACGAATTTTTTATACATATCTAACAGGAAACTCAAATTATATCAATTATTTGAAACTAATTATCGTTACAATTATAGCAACATTCAATAAGAAAATATAATTAATCAAATATAGCCTGAAGTGACAATGTTAATCAACTAATAATTTATATCCATGTTATATAATCGCAAGAGAAATTATTTATATTGTTGGACGACCTTCTCAAAGATTTTTCATCTATAGAATTATAATTATTCAAAGAGACAATTTTGTTGTCAATTAAATAGCTAGAACTGCACCCCTTAATACAGGCAACCAATATTACATCAAAATCACTAAAAGGTAAATTTCTTTAGTTTTGACCAATAAAAAACAATAATTACTCATGCAATATTATAACAAATAAATATGCAAAGGTTACTGACCGCATTTTGCATAATTTAGCAATAAATCAATCAAAAAATTCATACATATCAACTATGGTCACAACTCCATATGCGTAACTATCACAAACATTTCCAGAAAGCCAATCTTAATAAGTAGCCAGATAAACCAATAAAAATTAATTAATACTTCTTGAGTGTACTGAAAGCTTCTGTCCAAGCAGGTTAATTAACGATTAAAGATGGCGACAAGTATGCTATAAACAACGCCGGTATGTCACATCGAGTCACATCATCAGCAACAGTTGACAAAACAGTTGCGAAACAAAAATGCGATTCATCATTAAGAAACGCCGAAGAAAAAGAAGCAGATTAGCCAATTATGTAAATAGACAATTATTCTATTCCTACTGGTTGTCCGTTTGGATGGAATTCTTGCGAGTTAATAGCGCTCGGACATGAACGCCGCCGCCATAACTGGGATGCGATACAACAAAGTTTTTTTGTTGTTGTTGTAAATAAAACGCGATATTCGAACGTGCGGCTACAGTTGAGAGAATAATAAGTTAGGCTTCAATAAATACGTGAAGAAATATTTAGTTGTGATAACGGTGCTTGGATGTTCGCGGTTTTCTTGTTGATTAATGGTCAGTTGGGTTTTGGGTGGAAATTTGTAGTAGAAATCTTTATTATCGATAAAATGTCGGTAAAATAGATTTTGATGTGATGTCAAAAAAAGAGTGGGTTATTCAAAATGCGATAACTTTGGAAATAATAAAGATATTTCAAATTTTCAAAAAGATTATTAATCAGTATTAAATTTCCTATATTTTTGTTTAATAGCATTTTTCTTTTTATTTTGTAATATAGTTTGTAGGAGTCATCAAAGTTAGAATTTAGTTTTGAATGATCTTTTTTGTTTTTATTGATTACAACTCCCTCTTGAATCAGCAAATTTGTTATCAAGTTATTTGAGAGAAAGTAATTGTGAAAAAACTAAAAGTAATTTCCAAATTTAAGTTATCAATTTAAGCTTGAATTGTGAAAAATCAATTGATGATATTTCAGTTTTCTTTTACAATATGGATAGAGAATTTAATTCTGAATAATCTGCACTTTATAACACTTTATAACTATCAAAAAATTCAAATATTTAGGTATAAATTTGAAAAAATTGATGCAACTAAATAACAACGTTTTTCAAAGACTAAAATTATGATTGATAATCATTATGAATGTTATTATAAAGATAGAAAACTGGATTATTGACTCATAATGAATTGACAACTTCTTTCTTCTATTTCATTCAAAAAACTCAAAGATGGCCGACGAAAAAGAAAAGGAAAAGCATGCCATCATTGAAACTGGCACTCCTTTCCCATGTTTCACGCCTATTGGGAAACTGTTTTAATTGGCATAATTGCCACAATATCGATTAATTTCAATTGCTCCGGATCGTTTTCTTGAGCACGCTGCACATGCGCACTCGCCGCGAAACGGTCAAGATGCCTGGCATTCTTCGGCTGCTGCAGACGATCATTAGAGCAGAAAAATATGGCTTTCTCATCTCGAGATTCTATGCCAATAAATACCGAGCGTTAATCGCGGAATGGATCGAGCGTATGCTTATTAGCTGAATCTAACCCGACTTTAACCTCAACGACGATTTTACGATGCTGGAAGGTGAAACTCATTGGCTATCAATCAAATACACTTCGAGATCTTTGCGCAGATGAACGAGCGCACAATGCAAATCAATTTGTATCTGTCTGCATTCAGATGCGAACAAACATTGAACGAGAGTTGTTTTCACTTGGTTCATACATTTTCAATTAGTACACACATCTGAAGCTTTCGATGCAGCAAAAACGGCGAATTTCTAAATTGGCGAAACATTCGATATGACAAATTCATTGCTGTCAATTAGTGAGATCACCATATGCTCATTAAACGTTCTTTTTTGCAATTAATCGAGGTACATGTGTATTTAACTATATGTACATGTAATTTGATGCATTTCTGCAATTTCTATGCCGCATAAATAATAAAAAAACGCATCTATTTGAATTACCGCTAATGTTTACAAAGAGGAAATGAACTAGAAACGGGCAATTTTATTGAAACTACTGCCTGTTTGAAGCAAGTCGGAAGTGACGGTGCAATAAGTTGTAAAGTGTGTTAAAGACTCGTCTACATGCACACATTGACATGCCAAGTATTTGTTATTAATATGGATTAATTTGACATAATAAATTACTTTCCAATCGTATTTTTTGTTCCCACGAATCCGAACATTGATTGGGAATTTTTTCAATCAGTTTGCTACTTCCGGTTTGTTCACACATCTTGACAATTTCTTCCGGTATGGATTTAGATGCAGATGTATTAATAGATAACATTATTTCTTTGTTAATTGACGGATATAAACAATTAATCATTTCCAATGAACTAATTTCTCGATAAAAACAAAGTTTACTAAAAGTGGGATAACATTTAAACTATTTGAGATATTTAAATTTTCTAAAAAATTTCTGAATTTTAATTAGTTTATCTAAATTTTGGTTTTATTCTTTTTTAATTTGATCCATTAATTCATCTTTTATCTGACCTCAAAGTTTACGAAGTTAGCAAACTTTAGAAATAATATTATCATTTTCTCTTTGCATTTTTGGCATCAATTTCAGACATAATTTATTATAACTATATACAAAAATTTTCAAAAAAATCTCCAGAACACTAAGGTAAAACTTTCATCCTGATAACTCTTATAGTTTTTATGATAGGGGCACTTAAACTCAAACAAACAAGATTTCAACTCTTCTCTCAATTAAAATTCAAGTGAAAAAATGAGAACGACATTTGCAAATGTGCAATGCACATCCGTGCACCTCATTGTTAACCAATCCCGATGGTAAACATTGAGTGAACGTTCTTCTTCACGTTCTCCATCCATTCCATTCAATTCTAAAAACGACACCAACGAAGATATTTGAGATTCCTTCCAAGTTTGCAATCGCGCGTCTGTTTAACATTTTACCATCTATTGTATGGCATTACCAATTGTTATTAAACATCGCATCAGATTTCCGTCGCGCTCATAACGTGATGCAATGAAACATCAAAACGCAAGCATAGCGCGTGGAAATTGCGAAAAATGCGCGCTCGTTTCGACGGCGAAAAACGTTTTTTAATTAGGATTTCACGCATCTCGCACCGCGTACGTGAAACCAACGCAAAAATCATCTCGTGTGACAATTATCTTTTAATTACAACGCTAGACTTACAAGAATATGCTTAGCGATTAACTTTCGTCGAGAGAAATTTGAATAATTTCGAGGAAATTACAAAAATTCTGCTAATTACTCCGGTTACCCAGTTAATCCAACCAGTAATTAAACGACTTAATTACCCAAAATATGCAAAAAAGTATAAAAAATGTAATTAAAATTTGGAGATACTTTTTTTGGTGGGGAAAATGTCAACCATTGTTGAAATTGTTTAAAAGTGGATTAACGTTAGATTAGCGCATTGCGCAGAAATGCATGCAATCAGCAGCCGGCAAAATATTGCGAATGAGATTTGAAGTCACGTCAAGAACAGTTTTTAAACTCCTGACCTACACCTCGCGGTGCGGACGCGGGTCCGGAGTGGAGACCTCCTTCTGCTGGTATCCAAGCACGGTTTCGAGGTCAAATGCATCACGAAGGCATTAAGAGACATGCGCATGCGTAGACGGGAAACATGAATGAACGAAAAATTACACAATTTACGTGCTCTACCTTTCATTTTGATCGAAAAATCTCAACGTGTTTCGCCTCATTAGCCGCTGCTTACAATCATTCCAATGCTACGAATTTGATTTCAGAAGTTTACCTACACCTAAATACTATACATATTAGGTTAAGTAAGGTAGACACGGTTTCAAAGTTGTACGCAGTTAAATGAGCGAAAAGAATCGAAAAGTTGCATTTCTGGGTATTCCATTTTGAGTATTTCTAGATACCGCAGAGATTCGGGACCATGATCAATGTTAATTTTTCGTCAAAATATACTAAATGCCCTTTGAATCAGCCAAATCGGTCCATTAGTTTCGAAGATATGAAAATTTTTGAAAACTCGAGCGATTTTAAGAATTTTATATCACTTTTTACGCTAGTTTTTTTCAATTTTTTTCTTCAAACGCGACTCCTGCTCTCCCAATGACCAAACGGGCATGAACCCATAGATTTTCTGACAGTGCTCATCAAGACCTACAATTTGGTTCTAACTTTAGTTTAATTGGTCCAACTTTTTAAAAGTTATAGGCAGTTAAATGAGCGAAAAAAAACGAAAATTTTGCATTTTTAGGACCCCACTTTTTCAGTTCGGGTATTTCCGAATCCCGGACAGTTTCGGGACCATGACCAATGTTATTTTTTCGTAAAAATACTATAAATGCCCTTTGAATCATCCAAATCGGTCCGTTAGTTTCGGAGATATGAAAATTTTTGAAAACTCGAGCGATTTTAAGAATTTCGTATCGTTTTTATCGCTACAAACTTTTTTTTCAAATTTTTTCTTCGAACGCAATTTCCGCTCTTCCAAGAGCCGAAAGGGCATAAACCCAAACTTTTTTGCAAAGTACTCCTCGAGATCTACAATTTGGTTCTAACTTTTGTTTAATTGGTCCAATCGTTTAGAAGTTATACGCAGTTAAAGACGCGAAAAAAAGCGAAAATTTTGCATTTTTAGAACCCGATTTTTCAAGTTCGGGTATTTTCGAAACCCGTACGGATTTGGGACCATCACCAATGTTATTTTTTCGTCAAAATACTAAAAATCCCGTTTGAATCATCAAAATCGGTTCAGTAGTTTCGGAGATATGAAAATTTTTTAAAACTCGAGCGATTTTAAGAATTTCGTTTCATTTTTATCGCTACAAACTTTTTTTTCAAATTTTTTCTTCGAACGCGATTTCTGCGCTCCCNGGTTCAGTAGTTTCGGAGATATGAAAATTTTTGAAAACTCGAGCGATTTTAAGAATTTCATTTCGTTTTTATCGCTACAAACTTTTTTTTCAATTTTTTTCTTCGAACGCGATTTCTGCCCTCCCTGGGGCCAAAAGGGCATAAACCCATACATTTTTAGAAAGTACTCATCAAGATCTACAATTTGGTTCCAATTTTAGTTTAATTGATCCAGCCGTTTAAAAGTTATACGCAGTTAAAGACGCGAAAAAAAGCGAAAATTTTACATTTTTAGGACCCCATTTTTCAAGTTCGGGCATTTCTGAATCCCGCACAGATTCGTGACCATGATCAATGTTTTCCTATTAGATTTACTTTTAGTTTTAACTAGAATATTTCCTAGGAAATGATGTTATGCTAATAGTACTTTGTCGAAAGGAATTTTTGTCTTATTTTAATGTAATTTTAATGTTATACATATGTTATATTCTTACCATTCTAAAGACAAATTATCAAGTATACAAGAAAGTTACTTTTATAGTTTGATTTAAGAGAATTCATCCCTACCAGTGTTAAGTTAAATAAAATAGTATCTGATTTATGCAACAAATGTAATCTTATTTTATGAACAAATTCTGCATTCAACCGACATCTGGCGGATACATATACCATTGAAATTACATGTTAATCGAAATAGCAATGATAAAATCCAGGATTTCTTTATAATAACTAATTGATATGTTCTCATTATTCCTAGACTCTATCTATGATTTAGCAAGACTCATTTTCTTGCAATAAAATTATAAATATTGGCCCTGCTCTGCCAACAGCTGATATCCATTTACATCAATTTTCATATCATACTTTTGTATTTCCTTGCCACCACAACAAATCTTATTGATTTGTACAACCAGATACAAACATTGACGAGTCGACCTACATTAAACGAAATTCGTACCTTATAAGGTTTAATTGATAATGAATTGGGATGAGGGAATTGATTTTGCAGACAGAAAAGTATTACTAAAGGTTAGTCAGTAGTGCCTATACTTAAGTATGCTTTGATTTTTAGTCAGCTGAACTCAGTGCAGAAACCCATGATATTTCTGTGGACCCTATAGACATCCATAAGTTTAATGCACCAAATCGAGTCAGAAAAGCAGGTCTTTGGGGTGATGATGGTATAAAATCTGCTAGAAAGAGTTCTACAAATCTCATTGAGCAGGAGAGGTTCCATGATAACAAAAGAGAGGAGAATGATGATGATATCCCCATTATCCCTGACATTGAAGACATCCAGGATGATGTGGTTCAGGAATCTCTTAAGAAGCCTATGTAGGTTTACTCTTGATAGTACTACTTATTTAAATGTAATTATGTTTCTCATTGTAGGATGTCTGTTAAGAAATCAACATACAAGGAACTTGATTCATACATGAGTTTACTTCAAAAGGAGATTGTTGTTGGGAATGTAAATTTAACTTTTCTGGCTACCCATCTCTATCAAGAGGAGGATGTTAAATCAACAGATGAGTTGTGGTCCATAGACGATTTATTTGATACCATGCTCTTAAGCTATAAAAACTAATACAAAGCAGAAATCTAATATGTTATAATTTAACATACTTATGTAGCTACTTAAATATAAATATTTATATATAACAATAACTTGATAAAATACTTTATTTTGTAATGCATGCAAATTTGTTCGTCAATGCCATTTAATTTGGTTCTTTCAGTGCATACCATGATATTTTCTGTATAGATTATTGTGAACCACTCAGAGAAATTGGAACAACGTTTTGAATCAAAACAGAGCCCTGATTTCAAAGAATTCGGGTTTTCTTTGTGCAATTTTGCAATTTTAGTCAAAAAATTTGCAATATTAAAATTTTCTGTTTAGCGACCTCTAGTATGCTTTGACGTTTAACTATATGACAATTTGCTTTATCGACATTGCAGAAGTCTCTTATTCAGTTTTACTAGTTTCCGGTAGGTGGCCTGTCATTTGCTAAACCACAAGTCCGTGGTGGCGCTGATGTTGGTGTGTCTATTTATGTGTTTATTAACATCTTTTTATATTGTCTATGGAATTCAACCGAGCCGTTGGAGATAATTCATAATTGTACCATTAGGACCATTAAATTTATGGTTTTGGACCTCATGTGGATGTGGTAGTGTTTTCTCCAGACTCAGTAAATGTAAGTACATGCCCCGATTAATTATTACCACTACTACTTTAAATTTGATATAAATATTTGTTATCAATGCAGGTGATGACTACTCGAGTAATACCTGGTGCTGGTTTGGAATGGAAGTGAAACGAAACTACTGCACTTGATACAACCTAGAGCTATTATCATGTCATTGAAGAGTAATGGTTAGAGGAAATCAACATGCCCTAGGTTACAGTGCCTTCTTCTTAACAGCTAATGCAGGTATGTGATTTAAATTGTATTATTGCCTGGCATTGCACAAGAAAAATGAGTACTGGTGAATAGACATGCAACAAATAAGAAAAGCATAGGAACTGTAGCAATATATTTAATTATCAACTATCAATGCTAGACATAAATCATTACTATCATATTCAGCCTTGTGTTGTTTGAGCTGATGTTGGATTTTCTGTTGGTCCATTTGCATCTTCCTTAACTGCATTTTCCTCATTAGATTCAACTCTACATCTGAACCAACATGAAAACAAATAAAGCAATTACATTTAAGCAATATGATATAATGAATATTTCATATGAAAACCATATATTTTGAGGTAGTTCATTTGCAGGTTGCTCCAATGCAAATAAGATACTTGGGAGCAAATAAACATGCTTAAATTGATGAATATTGCACATTAAACAATCACTAAATAGAATTAACAATATCCCTATTACAAATGATAAATGTCCTGGTTAATGGTTTGAGCATTGATTCAATCTTCAATATAAAAAGTAATTATAAAGGAATAATTAATGTGTTATAACATACATAGATCTGACCCCTTTCATATTAGAGTATGAGTTTGAGCTTAATTATAGAACACTTATGCGAACATGAACGTGCATCCCTTAACCAGTGAAATATTTGGCCTTAAATAATGCAAAGCCACCAATTTGTTATCTCGCCCTCATCCATGATCTTCTGATGTGTTAATAGTAGTGGACGTGAAAATCCTGTTAGTTATCGCTCTCACGTTACTCCCATGAGTTTAGCAACAAATGATAAATTATTGTGCGCCTATTAAAGTTTAGACTTTGTCCGTTCTTCGCCATAAGTCCTAAAACAGAATGATACCATTACAATACAGATACGATTCAATCAATGATAACGAACACATGGTCTGTTTTGCATTTATTATTAATTCAAAAATTGGAATATCACATCATTACTGCACAAAATGTTAGGGTTAATATACAAATGGGAATTTCGAGTGATTTGTATCGATTCAGTGCACTGGGAGTTCGAAATAGCAATAAATATATTCCATTTCTTAAAGGAATGATATGAATTTGGGTATGTATCTGGAAAGAAACAAGGAATGGAAGATAAAACAATAAACAATGGTGCAAAAGTCTAAACAACTTCCTACAAACTATGCTGCTACAATCGAAAAGGGAAAATGAATTAATATCGAATGTCTACCATCTTCGTTCATCAAATATATTTGATTTAGTAACATGAATCAACTCGACAATCGTTATTACTACATGAAAAGTACTTCACTTGTTTTACACAAGTAATTAACATGCAAATCAATTTCCAACTGATAATACCTTAACAAAATATACTTTAAAGATTATATAAATGTAAGTAAAGAAAATACAACAAAAGAAAGTCTGGTAAAAAGCATACTTATGTCAACATAGCCATAGAAACTAATGCTAAATTAAAAATTGCACTTCATTTGCATGTAAATGTGTAAGCGAGCAACAAGCTACTAGAAATCAAACTTGTTACTTACATGTGCTCTGGATGATTCTTCAGGCAATTGATCAAATCTCCTGGTGGCTTAAGACCCACGCATATTTCATGTACAGCCGTAAATAATGGAAATCTAAAAGTAGAGAAAAAATTGCAAAATCAATGTACTGAAAACTTGTAGACACGAATTAACACTTACTTGTCTTCCATGCCACGAGTTTTTAACATGTAGTTTACTTCTTCTGCAGTGATGGGACCTTGGAGCTTCTGCCCATTGAGAAGTTCCTCCTCAAGGAGTGCAATCGTCTTCTGGGTGCGAACGTGAGCCTCAGCCACCTTGCGATTGCGACCACCATAGCAGGTGGTGATAAGATCAGCAACTCCACAGCTTTCGAAGAACGTGGACAGTTTGCTGCCTGGATAGAATAAATCCACGAATTTGATCATCTCCATGAGGCCTAAACGAATTACAGCTGCTTTCGTGTTGTCTCCAAGACTCAAGCCATCGACGAAACCAGCGCCAACAGCAACAATGTTCTGCAAGGTAACGTTAACAGTCAATAATTGCAAATAATAGAACAATAGGAAGGTATGTACCTTGAGCGCGCCACAAATTTCAACAGCATCCTCATCGTCGACAACGACCACACGGAAATAGTCGGTTTGGATGATGTCCCTGAGCAATGGGGCCAAATGGGAATCGCGACAACCGATCGTGGTCTCGCAAAATTTCTCGTCGGCGACTTCTCCAGCGAGATTCGCACCCATAAGGACTGCACATTGGATCTTCAATGTTCGGGTGATAATGTGCGAGATGAGGTCGATTCCACCGCCTTCCTTCTGATCAAAGCCCTGCAATTTAGGTGAGTTTTAGTTTTCATTTCATAGTTTATGGCGGATTATACCTTAATTAACGATAAACCAATCGATGTTGGTTTGATATTTCCTAATAATGTGGCACATATCGTACGGATGAACTGGTGTGGCACGACGAATATCAAAATATCGGCATCTTTAGCTGCCTCAGTCACGTCTGGGATAGCAACCTATTGAAAAAAAATCCATTTAGCAAAAGCATTGTAAACAAATATACTACACGACTTTATGCAAGGTCATAATCATTATAATTCATCGTGGGTTTAGACAACGTACGTACAATGCATTAATAATCGTAATTGCACTTTTTAATATGCAAATAACACACTAATTTTGCAATAAGCCTTTGGCTTCTGAACATAAACTTGCATCAATCAGTATAGTTGGTTGCCTAGCCTATTATTCTGAAATTGCTAATAATTTTTTAATTATTTATTTAATAGGCTTATAACAACCAAATTTTGTTAGGAAATTTGAAAAACTAAGCCAATATCAAAATACATTTGATGTATAGTTGAAATACTATTGAAAACTTGAAATTTTGCAATGCAAAAGAAAAGCAAAATAAAATGAATACATACCACATTTTCTGGTAACTTATGTCCAGGCAGATATTTAACATTCTCATGAGTTTCATTGATTATCTCTGTGAGCTTCTTGCCTTGATATAGCTCCTCATAAACATACATAGTCACCCTGTCTTCGAAATTTGGCAGTCGAGCTGCATTGGCACCCACAATTTTGGCAATTGCTGATCCCCTGCAAGATCAATGAATGATTGAAAGCACATTTAGAACAACTTATATAATCACAAGGCATAAATGCAATTGCTAGTAGTCAATTAGTAGATTTTTATTCAAAAATTCATGTTTTCAAGTGGGTATGATGCTGTGATGGAAAATGCCATATGTGTTGTGAGGTTATGTCGTGTTTATTTGCAAAATGCAGCTAGTGACGATGCAAAAAATGCGCTTACCAATTGCCGCTTCCAATGATGCAGACTTGCTTCTTCTTTGATTTGGGCATGTTGAACGTGAATTTAAAAGTGCACTAAACGAACAAAACGTGAAGAAAAGCTTAAAATACGCGACGCATTAACACGGCACAGCGATCAACGGCCAGGATGCGACTGTCGCTGGTGACAAACGAAAAAGGCTGAGAAGCGAGCGACCGCGCGGAACTCGAATTGATATCGCAACGCAAATGAAAGTGGATTCGCATTTAAAGCGAGTTTTGTTTGCCGCTAATCGAAGGTAAGGCAAATAAGTCATATCAGTAGAAGTCCTCTTAATTGATTTATTGATAATGGATGAATGTTGGCATATTGATTTGCTGCAAACCAACGTATCAAATTGTATGTTTTCCTCATGTTGATTACCATCAGAAACATGCTCCAGTTGTTTGCGTATATTATTAGTTATTAATTAATGTATCTGGTGCCAGCACCATCCGCTTATCTATTCCAAGCAGGCGGCAATAACAACAGTCATAGATAACGCTGAAACATGAACGATTCATGCCCAAAAAAGTTTCAAAAAAGGTCGTTTGAGAGTCACCCAAACGTCCTCTCCAAATTCTACAAATAAGCAAGTTTCCCTGATTTCTGTAGGCCTGGTTTTACAACCGAAATGTTGGCTGGTATTGGCGAATATGTAATAAGCAGTTTATGTTGAAAATGCGCATAATAATCGTATAAATCAGCAAATCGCGAATCCAAAGTTGAAGTGGACGTTGCATAACACAAAAACGCATACCTTGTTGAATGTTATGGCTGTGATTGCATTTTATAAACGTTTTAGCTGTTTGCATAACATTCGAGTTGAATTTTGTTTTTACTGGATCTGATCTTGCCCAAACTAGATTCATATTTGCGGAATATTTCAATTAAATCAGAGTCAATAAAAGAAATTGCGTTGGTCAGTTTTGCAACTTTCCATTATTTGCATTGGGAAGCAAACATGCAGCATGGAAATCAGCAATTGCTGTGTAAATATTTGATATGTGGACATGTGTTCCTGACGAATCAATAATTGACAATTGTTGCAGTAAAGAGAAGCATAATTGTATTATTCCATTAGAGAGTTGTGTATTTTTGGTTGTTGGCTGGTGTACTTTGCCATTGAACGATTGTAAATATTTAATCAGGATAATTACGTAGCCAATTACTATAATTATACGTTAACAACATTTATTGGCTGTATCTAAGGCCGATTGAATTTTTTCCACGTTTATAATTCGTATAACAAATGGCTGCAACCACTTTAAACTTGCAAGTTAAAATGGTTGCCTATTCAGGTTTCTTTTCAAAAGTTTAGTTTTGAAGTTTTTAAGGAAACATAAAACACTTTATTATTATGCCATCACTATAATTGTTTATATAACTACATAAATGTTCGGTTATAAGTTATGTTTCTCTACTTGAAAGTATTTCATTCAGCGTGAGAATTTCGGATTATTATTTCATGTATGTGAGATTATTTTTAATGTAAGTACATGGTACATCAATATTTCAAATAGTTTATGACAGAGCTATGCACCTACTTACATCTATCAATAGCTAGGCAAGAATTTGCGCTATTTTAATGGCTTCAGAATATCCATAGATTATTGATTAGACATGAATTTATTTTGCAACCAACTTTGTTAAATTCCACATATGAATACGTCTGAATTGCATCTAATTGGGTGGTTAATTAATTTAATGCAGGGGAAAAGGGGTAATTAACTACACATCAATAAAAGTGAAACGAAGATTTCACTTGACAATGAAAATTGGGAGTTTACTCCTCGCCAGGTGCAGCAGCAGCTGAATCCAGGATGGATTCAAATGAGAATGGCTGGAAGGCATGTCCCAAGCCAGCATAGAACTTGCTCTGGAACTCCACCCTGAAAAAAATTACGTTAGTTTTGTTTGCAAAGAATTTGCAAGAAAAATAACGTACCAATGCAAACGCAGAGTGTGAAGGAAAGCAGAAAGACCTTCCATCAGAACTAGGATGGAAACGGTCAAGCAAGCCCAGAAGCTGAAGATGATGTACAGGGCAACTCCACCTCTCCAATCGTCGACAACCAGCCCCTTGCTCAAAACCATGTTCCACAGTACTTCAGATAATTCTGCAATTTGAAATTTTGAAATTACGTCTGCAAATTTAAAATTATGAATACGTACGAGCATGGGCTAAGGATAAAGCCCACAAACGCAGATACGAAGCAGTATGGGACACTGAACCCAGCACATATTCGATCGTGTGGATGCCCTGATGGATGAACATCTCAGACATGTCTTCATGGTCATGGCCACCTCCTCCATGGGCCACAGTTTGAGTATTGTTCTGCATGGGCTGCTCAGCATCTCCATTCTCAGTTGCTGATTGCATTTGTTGATGCGACACCTGCAAAATATTTTATGAGTCAAAAAATACCAAAAATTGAGTCTCACTTACAGAATAATTCAGTTTCTGGGCGTTGCGCATGATTAGGATTGGTTTAGCGAGCAACATCCATGGGACACAGAGCAGGGCAACAACGACCAACAATTTCTGCAATCCCATTTGACCAGCATACATGGCAGCATCACATTTCGGATCGACTTTCGTTTCCTTGAATAGCACCATGTTGATGAACGTGATCAAGATCGATGGCGCACAATGCGGGCTATATTTCACCCAGTCTTCTGCAAATTTAGACAAATAATTAATTTCTGCCACGAAAAAAACATCAGTTTAACAGTATACATACCATCATCGGTTGGAAAATAGGTAACCCACTTGATGAACATCAACAGGACCATGTAGAGAAACAGGAAGCAGAGGAAAATGACCTGGGGGACGAATTGGCAGATGATATCCAGTTTGTTCTTGAAGTAGAGGTTGTTCCACAGGGACATGCTGACACCAAACAGCATGTGGAAGATGCCCAAAATGATAGAGACCTTCATTTTGTAGGCGTTCTGATAGATGATCTTGTTTTTGGCGAGCTGCCAGACAGGATCGAGGCCGAAAGGATACGGATAATCAGCGTATGCCTTCGTCGAGGGGTTCAGCATCATGATTTCGTGGTCCCGAATGATTTCCGTGCCAGTGTAATTCGTGACAACGGACCACTTGGAGCCGAAGATGTTCAAACTCTTGGAGAAGACGTCGTTGTAAATGAGACCAGTATACATCGAGAATAAGCCCATCAGAAAGATGATGTATCGACCTCCGAAGAAGATGTTCCAGATCTCGTTGTCGGTCTTCTTTGCAGCCAGGGGTTTCTCCTTCAGGACCATCCACCCTCCAAAGAGGGCCATCAAGGCACCGTGCCCCAGGTCCCCAAACATCACAGCGAAGAGAAATGGGAACGTGATGATGGTGTATGGTGCAGGATTCATTTCGCGATAGGAGGCGATTCCATAGGCATCAATGAGGGCTTGGAACCCACTGGTAAACTTATTGGTGTGATTGTAAGTTGGAGGATCTTCACAAGTTTCCATACGATTCAAAATTGGAGGGACAGAGCTTCCACTTCGTTCCTAAAACAAAACCAATGTTATTAATTAACAAAATCATCATCTCCAAGGGTGAAACTTACAGTTCCTCGACGAAGAGCCAACTGGATATTCTCCAGGTCCAAAACGGGCACCCAACATTCAGCGATGAGACACTTTTGGGTCACGTCCAAATTGAACAAGTTCAAGGTGTGATAAATAGCCTTGATTTTTCGGACCTTGACGAACCAATTCTTGATGTTCTTCGCAGCAGCGACAAGAACACGATGACGATGGTCCTGCGTTTGACCCAAAACGGTGTTCAGATCTTCGATACGAGTCATCACACCCATCGCCATTTCACGACGATCTGCAGGTGCTTCTGGACATGGATACAAAGTTGCCCGGAAACCTTCGCAGATCTTCTTCACACGAGTCTTCAGCTGGTCTCCTTGGAAGAAGATGATGAAGACCGACTTGAAAACTTGATCGCCCTAAAAACGAATCATAACATTAGCATCAAGATCAATTGATTTCTGGGTGAAATAATTACGGTTGAGGGATCTTCCAAAGGCGTTTCGATTTCCGCCTGACGCAGGAAAACATTTCCACGACAAGCACGCCATAACATCCGTTCAAAAGCCGGGATGCGCTCCCTGAGGATGACTCCAGCGACGAAACTATCATTAAACAATCGATTAGATGCGATTCTTTGATGGGCAAAAAGTTAGAAGGTAAGATGTTTAGTAAAGAGTAGAAATTGAAAGAAAAGAGGGGATTATTGAAAAAGAATTAGGCATTGCAAGAAACATTAATTACAAGAAAATGTTAAGACATTCCGTTATTGTGTAAACAACTGCAAGAGATCAAAAATGTACACATTAATATCATCAATCAAAGTCATCGATTAAGGGGCGTGGAAAGTTATAGATTAGATTGTCTGTTGAGATTATAATTTAACAATTTTCTTACAACATTGAGATGAGAACAGAAATCATGAAGAAATCAACTCGCGAAATGAGGCGGATTGTTGCAAATTGCGTACAAGACAAAAATTAAGTAATGAAATGGAAGAAATCGCATTTTCAGATACTTTGTTTCATATCTTTGCAGTTTTTTTTTTTTTTGTTGTTGCATGGTTTGTATTCTCCCGGTGTTTTTTGGAGAACAATGCGATTTCTGTGTGGTCTTATCAGCACATTGAATGCTTTCTATCATTAATATAATCAATACATACGTGAGGCAGAGACATCAGTTAATCGAAACCTCAACAAACGGATTATGGACGAACACGAGAATTATTATTGATTTGTTATTATGATTATCACGGCGATAAAAATAGAAAATTGCAAAATCACTCGCTGGTGTCACGCTTCATCAAACAAAGCAAACTTCCAAGTTGGCAGACACTGAGGAAGAAGACTAATTGTAAGAAATTATCACTATCGCTAATAATGGAAACAAAACAGAGTGAGAAAAAGAGAGGGTGGTTATGAAAGTTGTGTTAAAATTGTTAAATTATAAATCACGTCATACGATTAATCGACAAAACAACGGGGCAATTGAGACACATTGCAAAGCGATACCATTCACAGCCATTTAGCACACATTTCTTGATAAACTCTTGCAATTTGGTGATCGACATTGACATTGTGTTAGGGGTGCAAGCAGAAAATCGTGGAAAATGTGAGAATTAAATACAAAAGGTGCTGTTCCCTTGAAAGCTATTGGTTTTGCGATTAATAACACATTTCTAAATTGTGCAGGTTGCGCTTGCTTCCCGTCTACATTCCTAGATACGGCTTGCTACTTCCGGTCAACATAAAAACAGCTACGAATATAAGAGAGCATATGTGGAAGTATTGTAAGTGTGCAAATCTTACTGACCATGGAAGCAAGTCTTCTGGATCAAAAGATTTTTCCGGATAACTGTTCAGAGAAACAAACATTGTAATTGAGTTGGCAGATCACGTCTCAGTTCGTATGAATGTTGAAAGCAGCGAATGGCGAACGTAATGAGTGATTTCTTCGAGAAATGATATCAATCAAGGTGGATGCAGATTGTTGTTAGTTCTACTCTACGATCTCTACTTTGAGGGAGGGACTTTAATGCATGGAGGATGTGAAAATGTTAGAAAAGAAAGCCGCATGATGAATGCAATTAATGTCTAGAAGGTGGAGCATAAGAACACAATTCGTTTCCAATTTGTTATCGTTGCAGCCGAACTGCGCGCATGTGACAATTTCGTTTCAGCTGCTGGATGCGAACTGAGCGAGTTAGAGTGGGATTGCGTTCTGCACTTCCGGCCGGAAGATACGTACCCGAGTTGTACAGGCCCGAGAGCGCCTTGTCGGGCAATAGAGTCGTCACTAATGAGGGCCCTGGTCATAGACTCAGTGGCATTAACGCCACCTTCGTGCTGCCACAACACAACACATTAGCAAATCAAAAAAATAAACAACAACAACAATTACAACAGTACAAACAAAACATAAAACAATTTTCGATCATGGACAGGGCATAAATCTGATGGTATCAGAGAAAACAACAGGGGAAAAAGTGGGTGGTCAAAAACAAAAGTTTAGAGTACTAAGATTGGCATTGTTAATCAAAAATTTTCAAAGCGTTAGCCACAAAACCACCACAATCGTTGTTAGTTGGTTGTTTGATTGGCTGGCAGCAAAAAAGCGATTTGTTAGTAACAATCTTCAATGACCTCACACACCAAACTAGTTGTTTCACTTCAATTTTCATGTGCGTATTGAATTAGCGACAATTTTCACGTTCGGCATGCAATAACGCACATAATGAACACTAAACAATGTGTAACAATGGTTTTAGCAGCCGATAAGTGCGGGAAATCTTTAAACAAACAATGAAATCGGTCGCTAAACCAACAGCGCAGAGAAAAGTCCACAAAATTACGTTCAATTACGTGTAAGCGATCAAACAACATTTTCGTGAAGCGCAAGTACATTACCTTCAACAATTACAGTGAGATAAAATTTACCAAGGAGTAACAATAAAGCCAAATCGTTCAAAACTACTTGTAAGAGAATACAGCAGATCATGCATCGCATTTTGCAAATTTTCTATTTCGTCCGCTTGTAATTTTTCACACTGAAGGATTTTCCCAAGTTTTCGCAGGCGAATGAATTACGGCTTATTTGAACAGCCTTGAGCCTTTTTGCGCCCACAAGTCGCACATAATCATAATTAAACAGCACGTTGAAACAATTGCAAATGTACATAACAAAAATCAGATAACAAATTTTGTCTACTCATTCAAATCGTCCTGAATGATGCGAAATGAGTTGTCTACGCTATATCCCAAGGATAATGCATTTCAAACTGAGATGCTGATTAACTTCCTCATTTCAGCGCAGGAATGTTGCTGCTAATTGCCAGCCAATTTGAGCGGTGTAAACGGTACGCTAATGTAAATATTTGATGTCTCTTTATGATGTAATTCAAGCATGTAAACGCAACTTGACGTGTCAACAACGAACGCAACAATCGTTTGCTTTGTGCCTGGACGCGTTAATTGCATAATGGGTGTTTAATTCAACGCGCCAGGAATGCACAAGCAGCTGATCGATCATTTAAAGGATCAGTTAGAGACCTAGTAATCTCAATGCGCTGAAAGAACCACAACAGGGAATCATCATCAACAACAAACACAACAAGGACCCTTGTCTTAACATTTTCTCGCCGCTTGCTTGCGAATTGGGAAGAAAGATGAAGAAGAGTTGAATGATAATTTAAGTAAAAATAAAAGGTCCTTTACCCGAGCTTGAGGGCCTGTCCGCCCGCTCGCAAGCCCTCCTCGCCCAACAGCGTGACCTGCTCCTCTTCCTTAGACGGATCGGCCATCTGGGCAGAGCCAACACCACGTTCAGCCTGGCGACACACAATGCCCACAAAAAACACACCTAAACTACCCACTAAGAACTACCCTCAACTCTGTTTGATGGTCAAGCTAAGATCGGTTTTTGTTTCAGATGACCTGGAATCGTTTGGAGAAGCGGCGTCCCGGAAGTGATCTGATTCCGGAAGGATTCGTCTAGCGAAAGAGGTGGGATGTGAAGGAAGGATCAACAGAAAGGTGAGTGATACAGAAAAACTTAAGAGGTGCTTGAGAGTGTTACAAATAATGGGTAGAATAGAAATTAAATATCACCTAAACCAGTAATAGTAAAAAAGTAATATACATTAGGCAAATTAATTAAATTATAAATTTGGGCTGAAGATGAAATCGTTATTCATGCCGCAAATGAATGATGCAATGTGCACAAATGAAGCGAGAAAAGCTGGATGCAAACAATCGTTTTTTTTTTATTGTATTTTCTTGCTTTTGCATTCATCGTTCAATGTCGATATTAGTTACGTGTCTCAGACAGTTCGAACAAACCAACTTATTGATTGATTTTTATGTAAAGTACGCGTCGAATAACAATTAAAGCAATCGCTGATTGCATAATGATGGAAATTTGCAAAGTGGATTCTTCCACGAAGTCATAAATCTATCAATAAACCAGGAAATTCAAGAGACTTGTTTGCTTTGGGTAAAAATCTATGATGATATTCTCTTGTGTGGTTTATAAACAAATTAATTTTTAAAAAGGAATTCCCTTAGCAACAATAATGACGTGGTAAAACGTTAGTTTTACACCTTCATTAAATTATGTAATTTAGTGTGATGAAATCGATAATCAACATCATTCTTAAAGGAATTATCCTAAAATCTAATTTTTGATTGAATTCTTAATAATTTAATCCTCAATGATATTATTAACTTATAGATCTTTTCGATAAAAAAGGAAACTTCAATTCTATCAATTGTAAACAACGGAAATTTTGATAATATCGTAAACAAAAACTTCAATAACTAAACTAAATGTTTTTGAGTGTGCAAATCAGAAAAATTCAATGTATTTCTGATAACATCTTTGATTACATATTCAGAATTATCTAAGGAAGCTTTAATTCGTTTTATTGCTATAAACTATTAAGCTTTTCACTGTCAGAATAGAGTATATGGATTACAAGCTTTTGCACATAAGCAAATAATCCTTGCATCTCTCAGATCTTGCAAGATAATGCAATTTTTAAGTCGTAAAAGTCTCAAATAAAATTGATAGGCTGTTTACAAATCCAACAGATTAAACAGGACTATTTCCTGAAAAATTAAAACTGATGATTAATTTCAATTGGAATGTAATCTAGTTTCCGTTGTATAATTTTGTACTACAATGCAAAATTATTTGTTCAACTCACTAATTAGTCAACAATAAACCAGAAGGAAAATTACAATGTTGACGACAACTTCTGAGAAGCATCATTCATAATATGAAACCAGACACATAAAACAACTTCTTATTTCTGGTTGTTGAATGGCTCAAAATTTCCAAAATTATTCACACAATTAAAGCCAATCATATAACATATTATTCAACCTGTACTGTGTAATTCTACATTGTCTCTTGAAGGCTGACTTGTTGACTTGAACCCGCTGTACAAAATGTTAAATTCAATGCCAAAAACTACGAAGTAAATACATGAGAAGAGAAATATCCAGCACGAATCGCAGTTTCGCGCATGTTTTTTAATCGGTTCGGTTCAATGAGTAGCGATCACGTGCTGCTTTTTTTATTCCGCTCGCTTATAACTTTTACAATTATGGCTGGCGCAAGCATTTATGGTGGTCGTCAATGTGCTTGTTAAATGCGGTCACCATTGACTTTCCAATGTGATTGCCACATTGCGCTCGAAATCGAATAAAAAATGCATTCAAGACAAGTCTAAAAGATGTCACGTGCGCGCTTTGTAAGCAGCATTTATTGGCTCTCAAATTCCGAAATTTTAAATTATTAAATTCGCGCAATATTTAATATATTACAACCCATAATTAGCAACTGAAAATGTACAAATTATGCACGTTTTCCGACGAAACATTTCGTAGATAATAGAAGGCGTGTTGCGTCAGCAATGTATTTGTTATAACGCACAAAAGGCGCACCAAACTAGCAATAAACTATGAAAATCACGAGCGCATTTGAATGCACAATGCAATATGCGCTTAACGCCTTTGAGAACTCGTTAAAACCAAGCTATTGAAACGGTAAAATATCGCATTGACACGTTTTGCATATGATTTACAGATAAACAACGAAAATGTATGCAACATAAAAGGCGTATAAGTATAAATTAGGTGACCAAAAAGATACCTCAACCAAAAGAACAGAAAAAAAATATGGCAATAGTTCAAGCTACAGGGGATTTTCAGGGATTTCCCTACTCAAAATTATCTCTCTAATTTCTACAAGTACAAAGTTTCCTAGCATCATAGTATCATGTTTAATTTAAGGGCAATTTGTGCAGACGCCAGGCTGAACTAAAAACATCATTATAGCACATTGATATATTTAGTTGATCTAATCAGTAAACCCAGCAGGAAATTTCCTCAATCATCAATACGTCGATTTCGTCTCCATTGCATGTCTTGATAAGAGCGAATCGAATCTTATCACCAGACTACTGAAGGAAACTGATAGAATTCCCTTGCGAATATGCGGCTCATTGTTATTAGTAAATGTCGACAATTGTTTACAGCTGCTGATAAAATCATCACTCGTGACATGTCGTTAATATTTTGTAAATATTTCCAACATTGATGCATCATCATCGCGAGTCAACATTTGCATTTGTTGCTGCTTCAAAGAAAGTGTCTCATTGCTGAAGCTGCGTGAGGCCATGCATTTTTTCGCATTTTATTCGGCATTCACTTCGCATGGGAAGCAATGATGCATGTAAATCACTCATCATGCCACTCATTCAGTTACAATCGCAGACAGTTTCCGTCATGTCCCCAACCATTAATTTCCATGATTTATTTTGTTTGGCTTTAGCAATTATCGTTAAATAATATCCGCCCCCCCCAAAAAAGTTTAAATTTGTTCAAATATTATCGATGTGGCTGCCTCAGTGGCATATGTAGCAAACAACATGCAGATTTTGTTAAAAGTTAAATGATGATTTAGACAACGGGATAGATTTAGACATTGTGAATTAATGCAGATTGATTGGGCAAGAATTTGTACTATTCATTCAATATTCAAGCTTTCTTCCTAAATCTTATGGTTAAAAATCTGGAATGAATAGTGCAAATCAACATGGAGCTCAATTGCAAAAAGTTATCATTACGGATTGTTTTAATGAAGCAAACAAACACTAATCAAATTAATTTCTTGTTATCGTTTTAGTCGAGTGCGTTTCGGCACCTGGCAAATTGGCGTCGGTAGCTGCACTTACAAAAAAGTAAATAAATCCGGAACAAGGGACCGACGTCGCTGTTGATTCAACGTCGCATCCTGCATTCAACCAGCATTTCATTGCACAATCATTACCAAGTATGTATCAAGCTTATTATTACGAATCGCACGCTCTTTCACGCATCGTATGCTAATTAGACTATGCAAAATTGGCAGCGAATCGATTATTAAAATTCAAAAGCTAATTCATGCGTCGATTTCCTGAAGGTTCGGCAAATTGGCCAGTGATGAACCAATTTATGACCTTTCAAGAAACGTTCAAAAACGTTATTGTAATTCCACGCGAAACTGCATAACATTTGAAATGTCTAAATCTATTTTGTCCCTCAAATTGGCTCAATCTGTTTTTGGTTTCAATGGTTTTCTGTTTTGCATTATGCCGCCATGTATGCGATATTAATTGTTGATGAATGCCAATTCAATACTCAGTTTTAGTAACTGTATCACAGAGATATTGTGTATGTGAATATCAATCAACAGATTAGTCAATCAAGTATCTCATTCAATCCAATCCAAATTCAATTCACATGCTTTGTATGCTGGTGGCATATCTCCTTGGAAATTTATAATTTAATTAATATATTGTGTGAATGAGAACGGTGGTTGCTGCACCACTAAAATAGTTCATATGTAAGCCTTGGCAGACAGTCACTCACCTCATCAAAGAAGACTTGAGTCTTGCGCAGGATCTGCTTCAGTTCAGTCAGCTCCAGGAAATTGCGCTTCAGCGTTTCCGCGTTCTGATTCACTTCACGCAATTCATTTTCAAGTTTCTCAAATGTCGCCTGGAAAAGTACAGAAAATATTAGTTTGTAAATCTGCACTCTTTCAAGCTTATCACTCAAAGAGTGAATATGAAATTGTACGACTATGAAAACTGCAAAACTAGTTCTCCAGTTGTTCTGATATTTCATAGCACTGTATGTTTTCAGGATTACCTCAAGATCAATCATCTCTCTTGGCTGAGGTGCTTCTGGACTTTCACCTGTGTCCAGCATGGGGATGCCATCCTTCTTGATCTCCTTCTCGAGGTAGCGCAGCTTGCGTTCCATCTCATCGCAACGACGTACCTCATTGACGAACTTGCGTTGGAAGGCATTCACGTCGGGATTCAGCTGGAAGCAATCAGGTAGATTAGATATTGCAGCCTATATATCCAAGCAACATTGAGAAAGGTAACTTACGTCGCGGAATTGTACCAGGCCTAATTCGCCCAGCTCTGAGACACAGGCGTAAGCAGCCTCGCTTTGTAGAAAAAGCTGGCAGAGTGTCATCTCCGCGCTGCGAAACAGCGACCCCATCTTCGCGGATATTAGCAGACTGCTTCCGAAAACGTTGCAACTAGTCTCTGGTGCTTTACTATCACTCGCTTACGTTTCGCCTATTTCGAGATTGGCATTCTCTCACGATAGAAATGTGTGCAACTAAACACAGCACACTCGATCGACGAGATTGTCGAAATTTCCTTGAGCTAGCACTATCACCACAAGTTGCACTGTAAGTCTAGAAGTGAACTCGGGCGGCAATCACGTTACGTCCTCGGCCTATCAAGCGACCGATTTTAGAATTATTGATCGAATAGAAAGCACTAGGTCGGACTGCGCATGAGGAAAAATTTCCAATACTCGGTATATGAGACAAACGAGACAAACTGAACGAGTTGAACTGCTGTGCTAGCTGAATATATCGAAACCAGCGAGTGAGTGAGTCCGTAAATGTGTGCATGAGTTGTCAGACTTTGAACGTGTTCCCAGGTATTGAAACTGCGCCCACAGCAGCGAAAATGTTCCTATAACCACAGAACAACTGCTCTGTGCCACTGTTAGTTACACGAGTTACACATCCAATAGCTTTCTTATCAGATTCTAATCCACGTTTTTCTGTTTCAGACCTAGTGGATTATGATGGTTACTTGGTACTTTGTGAATTATGCGGTTCTCACAATCAGTCAGCTACAATTGCAGGTAAATAAACAACTAGTTTCAATATTAAGCATACTTCATATATAGTGAACCAATAATTTCATAAACTGGCATGCAGGGTTTATGAATTGTGTAAATGCAATTGGTAATTGAAACAACCAACAAAACTACAGCACTTTACAAATAATGAATGTGCTTTTGATTTACAATGACAATGTAATTTGTTTTAGAACATCCTCTTGGACTTTCTGAGTTCCAAAACAGACCCCCAATGGTAAAAAGGATTCCTAGTGTATGAATGGAACATGAAAATGGAACAAGGTTAGTGTTGATTCATTTTTGGTAATAGTTAATGTATCATTATATTTATTACCATCCATCTATTAACAATTTCATATGTTGACTCAATTATTAGTTGTATAGTAGTAATACTGAACTTTTCGTAAAGCACATAACCTAACTCACTTTTTGGTTGAAAATTGAAGGCAAACTGAAAACTATACATGCAAATTGAATAATATAATAATACCCTTTCAAAAACTGTATTACGTCCAGGAGTAGTAACATACAGTTTTGCAACTTGGCAATATATAGCTACAATCTTATACTATTAATTTGCTTACTTGATAAATACATTAGTCTACTGTTGAATTTAATTAAATTTTGGTAATGGGGATTCCTTCTGGTGTCTTCTTTCTATGAAAGAAAGATCCTCATATTTAATGTGAGCAACAAATGCAATTTTTTAAAATTTTGCAAAATTTGTGCTGCAAGGAATACTACTTATGTAATGCAAGGAACTTCACTTTTTCTAGACAAGGAACACTACTTTGTTCAATGCAAGGAACACTACTTTGTTCCATGCAAGGAACACTACTTTGTTCAATGCAAGGAACACTATTTTCCACTACGCAAGGAACACCACTTTGTTCCATGCAAGGAACAGTATTTCTTCCATGGAACATGCATATTTGTGAAACCGTAGAGGGAGTAAAGTCATTACTCCCTCCACGATTTTGACATATTTCGTTTTTTTAGGTTAATTTTTCACGAAAATGATCAAGTAGAGTACGGAAATATTTCCCTAAGTATTCATCAGTTGAAATAATATTTCTTTGGTTTATTGATTTAGGATTTGCAAGTGTTGTTTCAATCTTCACTCTAGATTGAAAGAAGTAGAAGGAGTAATTCACTGAATGTTATAGGTACTAGTGCGATCTCCAATTCCACAATGGATCCCTGCTGCATTATGGAGTACATAAAGAGGGTGAGTGTTATATTGCATTCTATCGTGTTATAGCTATCTATGAAAGTGCTTCATTGTTAATTTGATACTTTTATTTCAGAATGTAATGTATGTTCCAGCTTCTAATTGTGGTCTCCAATTGAATGATGACTCTCTGCTGTGTTATAGAATACAAGGAAGGAGGTGTGTATTGTATTGCATTGCAGTTTGGGTATGTGTCATACTGCTTTCTTAGTAATTGGATTATTTTGTTTCAGAATGCAGCAAGTATATTCCAGGTGTTGAATGTGATCCAATCTCCAGTGGTAGAATGTCTCCTTGATGCATTATAGAGTACAAGAAAACAGGTGTGTGCTGTATCAAATTTTAGATACATATGCAGGATGTACTGCATGGTTGTTCTAATTTCTGAATGCAACCACCAATGGTAGGATCAATCATAGGTACACATGGAGTGCCATAAAGGTTAGTGTTGATCTCATTATGAAGACAGTTCTTGTACTGTCTGTGCTACTGATAATATGTGTGCTGATTAACTAACAATTGCAACTAGGTATGCAATTTAAAAGTAAAATGTGAAATAAGTATTTTGCAGTGGGTTTGGTCATTATTCAGGATTATATGAGTATATGGTTTGACAATGGTTTCAAATTCTACGTTACAGTTAGCTTAGAAATTAATTACAGTTGTATGAGACCATTCTATAAATTTGTTAAATGACTAAATTGAATTCAATGCTATTTGCAGAATGTTGAATAAGTGTCATAAACGTTTTTATTTTTTAAATTTATTGGTTTGTAAATAGCACAAGCACAGATAAGAAACAATGGAAACACACAGCACAGCAAGGTAACAGCCTATTGATCGGCGGCTGGGCTGTCTGGGAAAGTGACTGACAAAGATGGCCGCCATAAAATTTTGGTACCTTTCATCTGTCAATCGAATTAATAGAAGTTGTTCTTAGCCATTTCGAATCTAATATTAGTTAATGCAAAACAGCATTTCTTTTAAATTCGTGCTGCAAATTATTTTGATACCTGCAGTTACTGAACATCTATATGTACCGTCTAGATTACATTTTGCATTACTTGCAATTTCAATCAGTGCAATAATGGTTAGTGCACACAATTATGATCATCATTACTTACCAATAATTAATGATAATGTTTCTATGCACTTTGGGTGGTTGCAGGTTGATTCTGATGTACTTATGCGTAATTAACTCCACTATACCCGTCCCAAGTCGGGGGCCTTATAATATAATAGATAAGGAGGAGGGTTTTAGGAGTAACACCTCGTTAGAAAACTAGAGTTCAACTGGCTCCAGTTGATAGTACTCTGTCAGGGCTCCTGGTTCAGGGTTACAGGACTTGAAGAACCAGCGGGTGCTACCAAACTGTCAATGTAAGTTATATCGGCAAGGTTTTTGAGTGAATGCATTACTAGCAATGTTGCTTCTTCTTTTGCAGTTACATCATTGACTGGTGACAACTAAGTCAAATGCCAATTGCAATTTTCAAGATTATGGGATCTTCGACTTCGATTCGTTGTTATTGTTATAACCACTAACACAATCTGATTATATAGGTATGTCCTTCAATGCATACAATGATGATATGGTACTAAACTACAAGAGGCCATCTTTCTACATTGAACTTCCAGTCTGATGCGAGTAAGGGGAACAGAACCACACAAATCACATACTTGGGAGCCCTTTCGATAAATAGTTTGCTTCCGCGATTGATTGCGCTCGTCTGCACCCGTT
>JARJDZ010009343.1:0-14758 GCA_030264555.1 Aleochara sp. GC000083 | reverse complement strand
ATACAGAATTTCATTGCCTACAATCCACACTTAACATCATAAAGATCGGACAATTGGTTCGAGAAATATATGCAAAAATGTACAGAGCTGCACAAAAAAATTGCAATTTTTGCAAATTAAAATGCGAAAAAAGCATATTTCCTGGCGGAAAATTAAGTCAAACTGTAACGCAAATGATAGAGAATTTCATTGCCTACATTCCTAACTTAACACCATAAAGATCGGACAATTGGTTCGAGAAATATAAGCAAAAATGTACAGAGCTGCACAAAAAAATTGCAATTTTTGCAAATTAAAATGCGAAAAAAGCATATTTCCCGGCAGAAAATTAAGTCAAACTGTAAAGTAAATGATACAGAATTTCATTGCCTACAATCCACACTTAACATCATAAAGATCGGACAATTGGTTCGAGAAATATATGCAAAAATGTACAGAGCTGCACAAAAAATTGCAATTTTTGCAAATTAAAATGCGAAAAAAACATATTTCCCGGCGGAAAATTAAGTCAAACTGTAACGCAAATGATAGAGAATTTCATTGCCTACATTCCTAACTTAACACCATAAAGATCGGATAATTGGTTCGAGAAATACAAGCAAAAATGTACGGAGCTGTACAAAAAATGCAATTTTTGCAAATTAAAACGCGAAAAAAGCGTATTTCCCGACGGAAAATTAAGTCAAGCTGTAACGCAAATGATAGAGAATTTAATTGCCTACAATCCTAACTTAACATCATAAAGATCGGCCAATTGGTTCGAGAAATATAAGCAAAAATGTACAGAACTTCACAAAAAAATGCAATTTTTGCAAATTAAAACGCGAAAAAAGCATATTTCTCGATAGAAAATTAAGTCAAACTACAACGCAAATGATAGAGAATTTCATTGCCTACAATCCTCACTTAACATCATAAAGATCGGACAATTGGTTCAAGAAAGACAAGCAAAAATGTACAGAGCTGCAAAAAAAATTGCAATTTTTGCAAATTAATACGCGAAAAAAGCATATTTCCCGGCAGAAAATTAAATGAAGCTGTAACGCAAATGATAGAGAATTTCATTGCCTACAATCCTAACTTAACATCATAAAGATCGGACAGTTGGTTCGAGAAACACACAATGATCGGTTCGGGAAATATAGCTACACAAAAATCAATCAATTTCCTAACCGTAAGTGCACCAATTCATATTATAATTGATATTTAATCATTTTGCGAAATACAAACGGAAATTTGTGACTTTATTTAAATGGTGTATTTCAGAAATAATATATCTTCCTACTATTCCTATTGCTATTATAAATAATTCTCAATAAATTAAACGTTGTTCTAGGTAAGGAACATACTTTTACCGTTTACCTGCCTGCAGGCTATATAAATTATAGTAGATTCCTTTTTGGGATAACAGTTGAGTATGTGTTCCCATTTCATGAACTTTCCCTTCATTAATAACACAAATGACATCTGCATTTTGAATCGTCGATAAACGATGCGCAATTGTGATACATGTTCGGCCTTCTTTCGCTTTATCAAGAGCTTCCTGGACAATCTGCCAGTAATAAATCGATTATGAGATAGGTGTGGCTTATAGGTATAGATATAGACAGGGAAATTATTTTTTGACATTACCTTTTCGCTTTCAGTGTCCAAAGCAGACGTCGCCTCATCAAGAAGTAATATTTGCGGGTTCCGCACCAGTGCTCGTGCAATAGCTACCCGCTGCTTTTGCCCACCAGATAATTGCGAACCCTTATCGCCCAATGGGGTATTGTATCCCTAAATATGCAAACAATCAAGCGATTTAGTATTCAAACACTGATGAAAGCTAAGAAACGTACCAATGGTAACGACGTTATGTAAGTGTGAATGTTCGCCTCTTTAGCGGCAGCGATAATTTCATCCATTTCAACTTCACGTGAATTATCTCCATATGCAATATTTTCGCCAATAGTTCGATCAAATAGATTCGGCTCCTGTGAGACGATACCCAACTGAGATCTGAGATCGGCGAGTCGCATCGCTTTGATATCATTATCTCGAATTGAGACGATTCCTTTGGACGGATCGTAGAAGCGTTCTATCAGCTGAATGATTGTAGATTTGCCACAACCACTTGGTCCAACCAGGGCAATCGTCTTCCCTCGCTCAATAAGCAAATCTAAACCTCTTAAGATTTGCGTGTCAGGTCTAGTGGGATATTTGAATTCAATGCGTGCATAATTGATATCTCCAATATTATCATCTTTTGCAATTGGGCTGTCCGGATCTCGAACTTTTGGCACTCGGTCGAGTAATTTAAACACTTTGCCGGCTGCTATGATACCTTTGTGGAAGTTTGGAGTAAAAGCCAAAGCGTTGGCAATTGTTACTGTGCCCATAATCAAAGATTGTGTTACTCTGCAATTATTTGTACATTAATTACGGCCCGATAAAAGACATTGATTACATACTTGAGAACGCTGTCGAAACCAAGTCCCTCCGTTCGAATCAAGTAGCCTCCATAATACATACAAGCAGCGAACGCGAAAAACATGATACTTCTTGCAACGCCCAAGACACCAGCTCGATAATGGGTGTTGATTTTGGCGCGTTTCACATACGGGACCAACTCCTCAACATACTTGCCATAGAACGTGGATTCGTTTCCAAGTGAGACAACCGTTCTAATATTCGAAACACATTCTACGGCCAACTTTGTCGAGTTCTCCAATGACTTCCTGTATCCAGCAGTCTCATTCTGCATCATTTTTTGTTGCAGAAAAACTGCAGCTAAAATAATGGGCGCAAAAGCCAATGCCATTAATCCCAAACGCCATTCGTAGAACATGGATAGTCCAAGGGATAAACCTAAAGTAGCAAGGGATTGAAAAATTGTTCCAATCCGTTGCCCGGTAGCACCCTGAATATTTGCGGCTTCACTCGACAATTTTGCACATAATGCGCCAACACCATTCTCCTTTCGATCGTACCAGCCAATTTCTTGACGCAACATCGTTTCGAACATTTGACTTCGTACACGCATTACAAGTTTTTCGCCGGCGAAACCAAACGTGTAGATTTGGAAAAACGTCGCAAAACCTGCCCCAATTCCAGCAACAACAAAATAGATGCAATATGTGTTCGTTTCGCTTCGAACATAATCTTCATCCGGGTTTCCCAATATGCTGATGATATCGCCAAAAAGTACCGAAAAGATCGGCATTGCAAAACCCATGAAAACGGACGCTATTACACCAACTGTGATTGAAAACCACTCTGGTTGGTTCAAAGACATTATGCGTCTTAGCGAAACGCTTTCCTCATCGTCTTCCAAATCTTCGGTTTTTTCTGCTGGTAAGGCAGCTTCTTCTCGAATCATATCGGTATCATCTTCTTGATCAATGGTTCGTGCGCCATCACCATCGCTTGCCTCGAAAGTGCCCATCTGACTGGTTACCAAATTATGGTATTCGCCTTGCAACGCCATTAATTCCGCGTGTGTGCCATCCTCGACGGCTTCGCCCTTCTTGATGACGATAATGCGATTGGCGCCACGAATCGTCGATAAGCGATGTGCGATAATAATAGTCGTGCAATCTTTGCTCGCCTATTGGAAAAAAACAAAACAATCAATTAGTCGTCGAGGTTGTGCAATCATTGGAGGACACTTACATTATCTAAAGCCGCCTGCACTTTAGCCTCGCTGTTTGTGTCCAACGCAGATGTTGCTTCATCCAATAATAATATGGCCGGATCACGGACGAGAGCGCGTGCAATTGCGATGCGTTGCTTTTGTCCTCCAGAGAGTTGAGCTCCACGTTCTCCCACTAGAGTATTGTAACCCTCTGGAAGGGACGAGATGAATTTGTGTGCGTTCGCTTTACGCGCTGCTTTTTCAATGCTTTCCATCGTTGCCCACTTATAGCCATAGCGAATGTTTTCTGCAATTGTCGTGCCAAAGAGAACTGGTTCCTGGCCAACCACTCCAATGTTATTCCTCAAAAGGGTCAAGTCCAAGGTCGATAAATCATGCCCATCCAAGTAAACAGTTCCCTGATCTGGATCGTAGAAACGTTGTATCAGCTGAATACAGGTTGATTTGCCACAACCAGAACTTCCGACCAATGCAACAGTCTCTCCTGCTTTGATAGTCAAATTTAAGCCTTTCAGAATCTGCAATTCACATTCATTATTAGTTATCAATTGGTATAGTTACTTTAAACTTACTTCTACATCTGGACGAGATGGGTAGTTGAATTTCACGTTTTCAAAAACAATATTGCCATCAATTTTCTCTGGTTGGACTCCCTTTCCTTTGGAGGCATTGATTTTTGGCTCGTTGGTGATAACGCCGAAGATTTTAGCTGCTGCTCCACGCGCTG
Organism: Aleochara sp. GC000083; assembly: GCA_030264555.1. NCBI lineage: Eukaryota > Metazoa > Arthropoda > Insecta > Coleoptera > Staphylinidae > Aleochara > Aleochara sp. GC000083. The sequence continues at coordinate 10,394 of JARJDZ010009343.1, read as the reverse complement.
TCCCGAAAACTTCGATGTATGGTGAAGACATACCGAAATTCATACTTCCAGTCATCACACTGAAGAATACAGTGACCATATTGGCCGCATCGTAGGTTCGTTGTGATGCTGGCAACTCTTTTTCATCAATGATCAACCCAACTCCATACCAAAACGCCAACGCGTAACTCGCGTAAATGCAGAACCACAAAATACCAAAACCGATTCCAGTAAGCAACGCCTTACGAATATTGTTGTTGCGTGCGAAAATCAACTGCTTTTGATAACGCTCCGTTTCCTTGCCTTGTCCTCCAAACGCGAGCACTGTTCTGATAATACTAAGAACTTCCTCAGCTATCGTTCCAGCAGATCCATACGCCTCCAGCTCATTTTTGGAAAGTTTCGAAGTCAACTACATCCAAAAATTAATTAATATCATATAATTAAAATATAAAGAAATAGAAGTGAATTGAAAACTTACATAGGCAACAACTCCCATGGCAATCATCGTTACTGGGAGCGAAATGAGACAAATCAGCGCCAATTCCCATCCTTTAATCAATGCCATGATGAGACAGCCAACAAACGAGAGTTGGAAGTGCAGAAACATGACGACTTTCTCGCCGATGCCTTCTTCCAATTTGACGAGATCACTGCAAAATAACTGTATTAAAATCCAATTCATTTTAACACCCTGATTTTATACATACTCTCCCATTCGACTGGCGAAATCCCCGGTTTGATGCATATCATACCAACTGATGTCCTGGTTCAAAACTTTTTGAAAGAACAAAGTTCGTATGCGAAAACTTTGTCGAATCCCGGTATAGTTGAACAAATACGTCGAAAGGTAGCTCAGGAAAAGCATCACAACACCAATCGACGAATTGTATATGACATAATCCAAAATGTCCTGCTTAAATCGCTCGCTGTCTTTATGCTCCATAAATGCGAGCATATTACCAGTCAGGTCGCCGAAAACAAGCATATTCAACGGTTGGCATACGGCAGTTCCGAGGGCTGATAACACGCCAATAAAGAGCAGCAATTTGTCCAACGCAGTTCCATATCGGTACTAAACAATCAATGTTAATTAATAGATTACGATGTTAATTTCTTATTGGGAAATTTGCTTACCAGAGAGAAATATGGCACTGGAGGAAACTCATCATTCGCCTTCCCTGACTCGCTTTCAGTTTTGTTCACAAATTCGCTACAAAATAAGTAAGAAATTAATACAGAAATTTAATAATAAATTGAGATAACTTACGGATTTAATGCATTCTTATTTTCTTCCTTGCTTTCTCCTGCAGGACGTGTTTCTAATACTATATTCTTCTCCTTCATTGTTTACGTTTCCGCTGACTAACGTCTAGAACTAAACAAACAAATACAAATTAATAACTAAAAACCAAATTTCATGCGTTTCATAGTACTGACACATAATGCACTTGACGCAACATGTGATAAGAATAATTCATCCATTATTCTGAATAATTATTTTACTGTATAAACAATGTGTGCATGAATGCAGAGTTCTAAATAACTTAATGACTAAATGTTTGTTTTGCGTAGAAACTATTAAACTCACTTGTTAAATTTCACTTGCTGCCCTATCTTAATATTATATCTTCCTTCTACAAGAATTGAAATAAAAGACTGCAAACTAGACAACTAATACTGATTCAGGCAGATCGGATCGGTCGTAATTGATGGACTGAAATAAATTCCACCGTAATCACATTGATAATCATAATCATGACGGTGGATGTTCTTATCACATCACGTTAAAATTGTGCGATTTCGTATTTCATCTTGATAACGCAAACACAAAAGTGCTTTCTGCTCTATAACCGATAATATTGTGTATATTGCGGCGCACAATAATTCATCAGCAATGATTTATCAGAATCGGTTGGATTTTGGCAATAAACATTCTATTCATCGATAAAACCTAACGAATAAAAAACAATATTCGTCTTGTCATGATGGAATCTTATTCAATTGGACTATCACGTTTTATGAATCATTCAGGTATAGGATGGCGCATCTTGTCGAGATAACAGAAGAATATTGCGATAGATTAAGTAATCTTAAAGTGTTATTTATATTATTGTGCAATATTATAATATGAATGCATTAATACCAGGTATAATGGAAACATTGTATTAAAACTATACTGCTACATTTAAATGAGGGAAATTTGAAATCAAACGGTAACTAGGGTTTCATCAAAATAGGGGAATCCCGTTTGCAAAGTAAGTTTTCAATTTTATTGCGAGAATTATAAAAATCGACTAAAACCTAGTAAAAACGATGGCAGAGTCTTTTTTCTTTTCCCCCTAACAAGATTTGTACCACAGAGAATATATCGTTCTTTTTCTAAAGCGTCCGCTGTTGGCTCGCAGTAATTTCATACAAGTTTCAGCTGTAGTTCATTTGTAAACAACATAACACATACTTGTAATATCATTAAAAATGTTTAAAAGTGCGGAAGATATTCTTGATAGAAAGTTTACAGGCAAATTTGCAACCATACAGACAGAGGACAACAAAGAACACAAGGGACATATTTATGTGGTGGATCCTCAAAGTAAAACAGTTGTTCTGAGCAGCAATGGTGATACTGGAACGAATCTAACAATGATCACATCACATTCCATTAGAAGTATAGACATTGATGACCAAAATGACAAAGGTGAATTTAACTTGTTTGATAATCAAGGCTGCATATTCAGGAAAAACATTGAAGAGTTACGAACAAGGAAGAATAAACTAAAAGACTGGCTTGGATTGCACCATTTGGAAGTAGTCGAAGATGAAGAGGAAGTCCTCAGGTTTCAGGAGCATTTAATCATAGAACCACCATATGATTTGGAGCACTGCTACTGTACAAATACGATTATCTTAGATCGATTTAAAAGTATTATTGAGAAAATGCCACAATAAATATAATTTTTGGGTAAATTGTATAGAGACCTGTATTATCCCTGAAGTAAGTTTCCAGAGCTGCCACTAGGTGCCGCATCATGCATCATTACCGATTTGAATTTGAATTTAATTTGCAATTTGCAGGTATAAAGAACCAACAAATCACCAATTAACGATTATACCGATGTTGATACGTTTTTTAGATGTCTCAACTTCAAGAATAAATATGAATACATCTAAATTGGAGTAGAAATGTTAGGAGGATATCAAAATTCTTGAGCTAGAGAAAGAAAACTTTGGGGGCAGAATTCTCAGCTGGTTTGTGCAGAAGACTTGGGTGCTTTCTGTCTCATCTATGGGTGCTTTTCTGGCAGGCAGCAACGTGCAGCAGAGTCCCCACCAAGGCATAGAACGAGTGAAACACGCTGCTGTGGCCGCGACGAGCGGCAAGCGAACATGCATGAAAGAGGCAGTAGAGGCAGTGATAAAATGGCCGTCAGGCCCAACTGAGTTTTGCTGCCTTCGGTCTCGCCTATCGTGAGCGCCACAATTCGCATATTATTTGCAATTATTACGCGACGCGAGAGCAGCCGCTCAGAAAAGATCAGCGCGGTGCCGAGTGCATACTGCAACACGAACGCTTCCAGTGATAAGAAACGTTAAAGTTATTGCAGTTTCCATTTGGATATTGGATAAAATTGGTGCTTCATCCATTCGGAACACTTAGGACTTGTTTGTTTTTTAAGGTCAGTTAGCATCAACAATAACAAATTAAACTCGTATAATTAGCTAATTATTTGGTCGCGAATTAATTAAGAATTGCAGGAAGAATGGACTAATTTTTAAGCTGTGTTTATGTTCCGGCCGAAAATCAATATCCCGGAAACGTAACAATGAACGTGAAGAAGAACGAAAACGAAAAATTTTGGATGCGTTTTTGGGGCAATTTTGGAGCCGCTCACAATTGGCGAACATGCGGTAGCGAGAAACACAACATATTGATTTCATCTGTGAATGCGACGTTTCGTTTGTCGGGACCAGGAGCGGATTAGTACGCTGTTATTACAGCCAGTGGTATCGAAAATGCCGCCTCTTCTCGTTCGATTACGCGTTCGTTTTTGATATCAATGGATTGCCATTCGAATGCGTTCCCATGACGAGCGAGGAAATGCAATCATCATCGTCCGGCTGTCATATTTTAATCGGCGATTTGCGCGCCTAGCGGAAGCAAAATTCTACAATTTCGCGATTAGCGCGCTCGCCAAATCGCTAATCGTGACCACCAACCAAACCAATATGCGTGCATTCGCGCGCGCGGAAAACCATTCCCGGCCTGTGATAACAGATAACAAACACGATTACGTTTGTGCTTTTGTTGCGCCGGGAAAAAGCACAGAAATGCAAATTTAACGCTCAATTAACGCGACAATTACAATCGTATTGACGCGCACCGGAACAATGATAAGAGATAACCACCATTGCATACATTTAAGTTTTTTTATAATATCATCCAAAATTAAAAATGTTATTTTGAAGTTCATTGAATGCTGTATCAAAAATGCTCATGTAATTTCAAGATTATGAATCAAAATTGAATGATTGTATTGTAATATATAGTTTTTCTAATTGTAACTGAATTAATAACAAACATGTAAAGGTAAATTATTTATCATTTCCTTGCATTGAACTTTACCATTGTCCTCGGATGAACCCTCGCATCGGCTGTAATTCGTCGACAGCGCATATAATTAGAATGAAAATTTCATTACGTTGTTTGTGCTGTATTAGCTCCAGCAATTGTCGAGTTGGTAAAGAACGGGCGAACACGATGCAAGTGAAGCCAATAAGGCAGACAATGGAAAGTGGTGACGCTACGTGGTCGTATGCTTTTACCTACATCCAACATTTGTATGCGTCTGTAATTTAGCTTCAGCTTTTGCTTTACCTTTACTTTGGCTCGGGTGGAAATCAGTTACAAGTCGCATTTAAATGCGGTGCCTTACGCCGTTTATTACTGTGAGTCATCAGACCCTTGCATGTGCAAATAATATGCAGAAAGATGGAGGAAGAGTTTCCAGCTAAATAATAAATGTTAACAACGTCTCCCTTCAAGCATTGACAGCTTGTATAGCAGGTTGTAAATAGCAAGTGGAGATAAGAAATCCTAGGAATTATTGTCTATAAGTAGCTATTTTGTATGAGGGCGAATATTTTGGGCTTTCTCTTCACATTTTGCATGTGTATCTGGCCAGAATCTGTTTTTGGAAAATGAATATTACAATGGAATTTTAAGTTTTGGATTAGCTTGAAAAAGTTCCAAAGCTTGAAAGATCTATTTGGAAAAGAGGATTTAACTTTTCAATCAATTTTCTTGTTGGGTCATTAATTATCATCTAATGGAAATTCTTGAAGATATCTTTCAACTAAAATTTATACAAGAATTCCAAAGAAATTAAGAAATTATTTGACAAATACTAAATTCCTATTCTGAAATAATGAAACCTATGCATTTATTTAATCCTCTCAGCGAATTTGAAATGGTTTTAAAGTCAGCCAGACAAAACCAACACAGCAATCAATTTCGAGATGTAGATTTGAGCACATTTACGACCAAAATGCAGCCCTCAACTGCTCATTAAATCCTAAATGAACTTCGCAATGTGATGGCTCAAAATGTCTGCCATTGTGGTCTACCCACGAAACCTCGACAGCCAAAACTATGCACGAGCTTAGGACCATCAAAATGCGTGATGAATGCGAACGAAAGCTTTTGCATTTCCAACTCGAAGCACTGTTGTTATTGCATTAGAGAGACCAGAGAAAATGTCTGGCTGCATAGAGAACATCTGATGATGATGGGCGCATGTTGAAGCCACATTTTGTTTGACTTCGGATCAGAATGGAAAAGACCAATAGCAACTGCAAGCTCACAAACTTTGTCAGCAGTGAAGAATGGGGAACGTGAAAATGTACAGAAACGGGTGCTGTTTGTAAATATACGACAGCTGAAGTGCAAACATGAATAGTAAGTGAAGTACGTAAGCAGCATCTGGTCGAATTTGGAATTTGGTAATAATTTCAGAATGTTTTATTGGAACTAGGTTCCAAATTTTGCATGAATTGTCCCTTATATTTCAAGGGCTATTGATATATGAGTTATTGATATATGACCTCAACAAACGTTTTTGAAACATGGAAGAATATTGAATATACATATTTTCTGCGAAACTATCACTTTGGGGATCTTGAACCGTATAATAAAAAGTTTCGTGCTCTTCCCAGAAGAAAATGATACCCGAAATTGATGGCTGGTCTGCTATGGGGAATTCCTGACCCATCTGCGAAGAAATTGTGGACACCATGCGTTATGAATGACTGAGGGTTTTCGTCCCAAACGCGAAAGCGAGCACACAGCACCCGAACCCAACGCGGTAATAAATTCGGGCAATTTGGAAAAAATGTGTTTATGACATTTTCATATATAATAGTGTCGTGTAGGAGCATTCGGCACGTTGTAAACGCAACCGCCAATAACAAGCCCGCAAATAACACAAATCGTGTTATAGTAAAACTGCTGAGCCGTGGGTTTTATGGCTTTGCGTATTATGAAATCGTACAAAGAAAACCCTAATATTGGATAATCATTCAATATCATAAAGACTACATGAAGAGATTTATTACTACCTAACTGCACCCTGTGCACGCATCGGCCATGCAGTNGCAATAAATTTCTTCATGTAATCTTTATGATATTGAAAATTATCGAATATTAGGGTCTTCTTTGTAGGATTTCACAATAGGCAATGTCATAAAACCCATCATTTACCAGTTTCACTATACCACCATGTCCGCAGTTTTGTTATTTCCACATATTTCATGCTCAAACGCAGCGGGAATGATGCAACTCCCTCATTTGTAATGTCCTCCGATATCTTTTTTTCACGTTTTCAAAATTTGAGCCTACGAATTTCGAATCAAGCTGTGCAAATGTTTGTTTGCCTACTGAATGAACAGTCATGCAGGTTGTGAATGTTTGCTCAAAAATTAAACAAAAAGAAGACATAGACATGACGGTTCATCACGGAATTAATTAATCATTTGATTAGAGTTTGGAATGATGTAATGCACGCTATGAAACATTGAAACGGACGCGTTGAATCCGTTTGTTTGCGAATTCAATCGAAATTAAGTTCATTGTGTCACCGTGACACGGATTGAATCTCTTGATGAGATGTGCTCGAAATGTATCAATGAAGTAATTTCGCATGTCACTCTAATTTGATACGGGTTGAATACATCAGAATAGTACTCAAAATGAATTTTCCACAAAATTCAGAAAGAAGTTGACTTCCGGAAATTATCAAATAGTGTTTCGTTTAGTTTTATCTAGTCAGAAAATTTCAACTATAGAATTTTCTTCTTGAATTTATCTTGTAGTTTCCAAATTTAGTACCTACTAATTCCAAATAAAAGCATGGATAAAATTCGTTGATAAGAAAACCAGGACAATGAAAAACAAACAAGATATGAAAAGATAAAACATGAATAATAACGTCACATCTGCATAATGTAAACAAAATATTTAATTTCCCTTTATTTGGGTTTGTTGATAAGACTGATAACAAAGTCATGAAACATTTCCGGTTCCTTTTTGTGAATCCCATGATGCACCTCAGGGAATTTGAAACAATGCATGTGATTTTTTTAAACATTTGATTAGTAAGCTCTTCAATTCAATAGTTTTTACTCAGAAATGTCAACAAAATTATTTCCAGAAATTTCTTTCAAAATTATTTTTCTCATTTAATCCTTATTTCTTAAATTTGGAACTGTTGATGCAATTATGGAATGTTTTCCATGAAAACAAAATTTATTTCCATCGTGTGACACACGAAGATAATTTTTCAAAAATGAATGTCATCAAAGATATCTCACTCCGAATCCTGCCTACTTAAGCACACTTCTTTGGATCTTTTTTCTTCGGGTCCAAAGTCGTTAACTTCATGTATGATCTAAGCGCGCGACTCGAGCCAAAGAAGTCACACTACTGGAAGCGTAATTACGAAATCGAAATGAAATGAAACGCGGAGAACAAGAAGCAAAAAAAAACAAGGAAAAAGAAAACAGAACGAACATCGAGAGATGTGATGCCCGAGTCAGTAGAAGTTGGTTGCTTGAAGACGCGCTTCTTGCGAGAACTTGTGACCTTGTTCTTGTGGCTTGTCTTTGAGACACGCTCATACTTAACAAGATAGTCAGTCGTACATTATCTCCCGCTAAGCCAAGATCTAAGCAAAGATGTGTGTAATTATGAGCAGAAGCATCGCCGTTTTTAGTGCTGCTTAAAATGACGGCATGGATTTGTCATAAACGCATCTGTTCACGTCGTGAATTTCATCTTACGAAATCATTCTCATAACGTCAAGATTTTTACAAGTTTTCCTTGTTTGATCATTACATTTCATTAAAAAAATAATTTTTAAAAATTCACCCCATAATAACTCGATTCTCAGTTTGTTAGCTTGAAAAGTTAAATCGGAAATGAGGCTATGCACTAATTTTTTACGTTCTCATTTCATATTCGTACTAAAATACGAGTCGAAAATAACCACAGTTTTCATACGATCGTGCCATGACGACAAACCCACACTCACAGAAAACAGAAAATTTCCGACTTATATACTCATTGTTAGAACAATTGCTGTGGCGTAATTGTGGAGCCAACGACAAGAACAACGCTGCCATCAACAACATCTTCGTCCTACCAAAGAAAACAAAGAGAAACCGTATTGTTGAAAAAAAAAACGAGGAACCAAAGAAATTATGCTTTTTCCTCATCTTCAACGTCGATTTTCTTCATTATTTTCGCGTACTTGTTATTTTCTTCATTATCTGGGATGTGACATTTTATATTTTTAAAATTACTGCTTTTTTGTATGCAGTACCATCAAGAAATGAAAGTTTTCAAAGAATGAGTGTAATTGAAGTAGATGATCTTTTTCTGGAATTTCGACTTTTTCTATAATTGACCTTTACAAATTTTAATTATCTAAATGTGGGAGAAAGTGCATCTAATTGTATGATGTCTAACCTAATTATACTTTTTACTATGCATTTTTTGTACTTGCAGAATGAATTCGTTAACAACTTCACATTTGTATTGACTTTCTTAGATCGTATGGATGCTGTTCGTTCAGTGTACTGCAATAATAAATAGAGTGCATTACACTCGCTTGATTCACTTGATCTTGATACATGTGTACTTCCACTTATTCTACTCTAGAAACTCCACGAACTCTTCGAGATCGTCCAAGCTTTACCAGCTGTGGCTCTTCAACCACATTTCGTGCCCAGCCTGCACTGATTTGACCTTGTGCTAAAGCAAGAAACTCTTAATAGACGCTTCTTCGTGAAACAACAAACAAACAGCTTGCAAGCGTTTTCATCTTACATCCTTCATAAGCTAAATTACGAAATACTACAAAGAATTGAAGAAACCCCAATTTGAATTTCTGGTCTTGATCAAAAAGTAGTTTTGATGAATTACTTTCTGTTGATATCTAATGTTCTAAAAAAGCAGAATCTGAAGAAGTTTCTTATTGGGAAATCCAAAAATTGGACTTTATCGACTCAAATCAGGATCGCAATTGTCCTTTCAGAGAGCAATGATCAAGGAGCTCAAACGTAATGGAGGCAGCAATCTCGCCCAGTCATCAACATCATCGCCATGGGCTTCGTCATCCGAGGTATGGAAACGTGCACGGCTGGGTTCATGGTTCAAACCTTTGGTTCGATTCGATCGGATTCGCGGCTTGTTGCTTTGCTGCAAAGCCAGCACCAGCATTGAACATTTCTCGCACCGGGCCGCGGTTCAATGACTTGACGGATCGGATCGATGAATTAATATATTCAAGAGCGTCCTCCGTCCACCTCGACTTCGACATCCTCGTGGACGACGTCATCGCGCGACTTCCAGCTAGCGAAATAGATTGTAGGTATTCCTACAGTCGAACAAGAAGTCAGCTTCGAGCACCAGCAGCGGATATTGAAAGAAGAAGAGGAACGACACGCACATAATAGTTGTTATACCTTCGCGAGTTGCTAGCAACTTGTTGGGTTCATTAATTATACACAATTTTAGTTCGCATTGGCCTAGGTTATGATGGCGCGATTTGTTCTGGAATGTTTCGCAAAATTGGAATTTCAATCATTCCAAATACCCACCATATTTTTCTCTATTAAAATTTACATTCCTAAATTCTCCTAGATACATCTTCAATGCATTCTAAAGACATCATCAAGAAACTTGAACCGCTTAAAAAAATTTGAACCCTTTCGGAAATTTTAAATGCAATTACATTTCGAAGAACAATTCAAAAATTTCCTGCAATGTTTATAAATGCTTCATTTTGCCTGCTGTAGAATATAAGTTTACCGAAACTCGTTTACTAATAAACCATGAAGAAATAAGTAACTTTGAGTGA
>JARJDZ010009340.1:0-19315 GCA_030264555.1 Aleochara sp. GC000083 | reverse complement strand
CCTACAATTTGGTTCCAATTTTAGTTTATTTGGTCCAACGGTTCAAAAGTTATACGCAGTTAAAGACGCGAAAAAAAGCGAAAATTTTGCATTTTTAGGACCCCATTTTTTAGGTTCGAGTATTTCTGAGTCCTGCAGAGATTTGGGACCACGGTCAATGTTATATTTTCGTCAAAATACTATAAATGCCCTTTGAATCATCCAAATCGGTCCATTACTTTCGGAGATATGAAAATTTTTGTACACTCGAGCGATTTTAAGAATTTCATATCGCTTTTATCTTTTTTTTCTATTTTTTTCTTCGAACGTGATTTTTGCTCTCCCAATTGCCAAAAGGGCATGAACCTATAGATTTTTGGAAAGTACTCATGACAACCTATAATTTGGTTCTAACTTTCGTTTGATTGGGCCAACTGTTTAAAATTTGTATGCCGTTAAAAGAGCGAAAAAAAGCGAAATTAACAGATTGCAAAAACTTCAATTCTCGACCAACTGACAAATAGTAATAACATGTTTGAATATTGAGAAAAAATATGATTAATGAGAAATTTTAAAATTTAAGGATTGCTATCTCTAATATTTTCTCCGGACATGTCCCAGATTCAAAAAGACTGACTATAATATATCTCAGAACGCAATTACGATCCTGAATGACAAGTTGATACCAGAAAAATATTTTCCATTGGGGACGTGCGCATTGAACTTGTTTTGAATTTTTAAATTCATGCTCTAAACCATTTTTCAAAATAATAAAAAACACAATTTGCGTACCTTTTCCAAATAAGGTTGCCAAAACAGGATTACAGGAAGTCTCCATATTTCCCAACCATACACGCACCAATTATACATCACAAATTCTGGAGCACATCCATTGTTTACAAGTTTGTCATAAAAGAAAGCAGTTTATGGTCGAACTTTCAACATAACGTTATGTAAACTTGCAACAAGCAACAGCAGAAATTATTGTGGATACACATTGCTGAATGTATGTGCTAGTTTCCCTGTTTAATTTGATTAGGATTAGAAATGAACGTGTTACGTGAATCATTTTTGGTGTCGCTCATCAAGCAGATGTTCTTGCAACTTTCACATGCATGAAAATTAGAAAATACAAAATTTACATATCATTAATTAAATTCATTAATGACGTGAAACTATTAAGAAAATTTTCAAATTAGAAGGAAGGAAAATGTGTGAAAATATGATTTTTTGCAAATTCAAAAATTGCTTGTAGGTGAAGCACAAATAAACAATTGACAACTTTCCAAAATTAATTATAAGCACAAAATGCACGAGTTCACGGCTAGAAACGAACGACACGTGTGAGTACCACACGTAAATATTTTCTTTGGACAGAATTAATGAATCCCACGAAACCTCCCAAAAAAACTGCATCATATCCACTTGAGAGCAATTGCAACTTTAAAAATAATCAAGGTGCAAATAGTTTGGCACCATCGTCCGGATTGCAGCGATTGATCGATGAATCGATATTGCAAACAATACGCAATTCGCTTGGCAGCAGCGTGTGCCAAATGTCGTCGGTCGATTGCGACACCCTGTAACCATGAAGGTCACCCCGAAGTTCTAGCATAAACAAATACTTGTAATTATTGGCCACTGGGGCAGTGATCGCATTCAGTTCGTCGGCGCGTTCTTTGTTTGGTGTTTGCGAATTGCAAAAATGCACGGCTCTCTGCATCGACCCATCTACATGCATGGTGGACCCATGAAGCAAGCCCCCATACCAATGCGACCACCCTCACCACCTCGACCCGAACCCGTCCTGACGCCACCGACACCCGACCCGGAAGAGGAAGAGGAACCGGAAGCGGAACCCGACATCGAACTGGACCAACATCTACCAATGTTGATCTGCAATCTGGGCAACAAGATCGTCATCCCACATGAAGCCACACGCGATGTGATGGCTGGAAGAGTGGCGTATTACTTGTGTGATGAAAATGGGGTTGGAGTCTACAAACCGAAACATATCTTTGCTGCGTTGAAGTTGGAGAAGAAGAAACGGGAGCGGTATGAGGACTATCCGTGTATCGGGGCGCATCAGAGATTTTTGGAGAAACGTTCCAGAAGACGTCGAGGACAACGTCCCTTGTATGTTTCGGATATCATGTTCAAACGTGGTCAATATGTAAGTCTTAAATTTTAGAATTTACTGGTCTTTCGTCGTTTTTTCAACCATCTTCATCACCTTTTGCTTCACTATTGATTCTACCTCCATTGTTTTTCTCGTCTTCTTCTGCTTCTTGTGCTGACGTCTTCGTTTTGGCTTCCACCATATTTGTCTACAATATGTTCCACGCAAGTCACTTCCACTGAGTGTCCCCAATCATCAACCGTCAACCTTCGAGGTCTTCGTTGAGAAGTTGGGCTCGTAGCTTTCTTGGGACACTCCAGTTATCTGTGGTTCGTGTACGGTCGGTGTTTTGATGGCGTTCAGGTGAGGTGTTCGCGCACCTTTCCAGAACGCGATCGCGGGTCAGTGTCGGATGGATCAACGTGTGGTAAACAGTCAGTCGGCCCGAAGAACTCGAATCACGCGGACTTCGAATCGCGCGCAGTGCGACAATGAACCGTTTTGTTTGTTTGTAGCCAGACAGAAATCGTTTCCACGCCGAAGACCCGAGTGGTTCAGTCGCGTCCAGGCGAGCAACCCATTCAGTCAAAGACCCGGGTCCAAATTCCGAATTGTGTGCTTCAATTTTGTGTTTCCATGGTCGGATTTCACATCTGTGTCAACGTGTGTTGGTAACTTTCGTTGAAGTTTGAAGCTCATTTGGGATACATTCCAAGGAGGTGCAATTTTGGATATTTAAAGGAATTTCTTTGAAATTTTAAGGTACAAACTATAAATCCGTTTGGTTATTTGTTCGATGTCACAAGTTATAAATCCGTTTGGTTTCTTGTATGTCCATCAATTAATTTCTTGAGACTATTTGTGTATTGTCTTCGAAAATGTATTCCCATGCATTTTTGATGATTCCCGGACGTGTTTGAATTAAGAATTAAGGTCTGTCTGTTGGCCATCGAGGAATTACGCTTCGACGATCTACGAAATCGCGATAACGCACCACGGCGTAAAATAAGGCCTTTTTTATGCGCTCGTTATGAATGCAAAACTCATTATGTATACTCACTCAGAATCAAAACGATAGAGTTCGTAAAATCTTCAAGAAGTGATTTTGAAGAATGTATCTGAAGAAGTTCAATGTTTCAATTGATGGGTTCAGATTGGTTCTAATATTGGAACCCATTTATTTAAGTTATCTATAGTTAGCCATAGAAAAAATTATTTTTTGGTGTAATCCTGTAATATTTTAAATTCAAATTTAAATGAAATTTTTTGGTTGTGAATTGCAGAAATTTTTCTATTCAGAATTATACCAAAACTATTTATGGTACAAAAATTCCAATTGTACCATTGGATAGATATTTAATCCACGAATCCAATGGTATATTTTCTTTGATATTTTGGATATTTTTTCGAGGTATATTTTTAACAAGAATTGCGATGATATTTAGAATTCAAGATTTTATCAATGCCAAATTTTGGTGACTTTCATTTGGCTGTAATCAAAAAAGTATTAAAGCCATCAAGGATTCCATTATACCATTATTTAGAGGGTTAATGTACGCGTTTATTGATCTATATTTTTTATCATAATGAATAAATAATAATGGTACAATATTGATATAAATGTACCCAGTCTAATCAAGCTTTCAAATTTTATTTTTGCATTACATCTATATAAACTTTTGTTTGTATAATTGAAAATTTATTTACGATTGAAAATTAAAAATTACCATTAACTACAGGATTAATTTCTGTATCTATTGACAAAAAAATATTTATTTCAATACCTTTATAAACTTGAAAAAAAAAAATCAGTTAGAACAGTTTTAAAATTCAAATTTCAATCACGAATAACTTCGAATAACTTTTGCGTATATAATTGAAAATTAATTTGCGACTAAAAATTAAAAAATACCATCAACTAAAGGATTAATTTCTGTATTTATTGACAAAAAAATATTTATTTCAATGCCTTTATAGACTCGAAAAAAAAAATCAATTAGAACAGTGTTAAAATTAATAGACTTCTGATATTAAAATTCAAATATCAACCACGAATAGCTTCAAAACAATAAAAGATATAGAATCAGGATTAATATTTCAGAAAATAGACTTCATAACAATTATTTATAACAAATTTGAATTCCTTGGAATCATTCGTTTACGAAATATCCCAAAGTGATATGAGTAGAAATTTTTTGAAGGTTGCAAACTTGAATAAAGTTTTTGGGGTAAAAATAGCATCGTCTCCGTCGAACGGATCTGACCACGATCGTTGACGATGACAGGTGCACCACAAAAGTCCAACAAAACTTGAATGTCTGGACTGTTGGTCGAATGGTTGGGTTGGTGATGTCGATGGTGTGCGATTCCGAGTTGCTCTTCGAGTCTTCGGGCGCTCCTCGAAAGAAAACCACTGCGTCTTCTGCACATGCTTGCTGATAAAATAACTCAAATAAAATGCGCGCCTTTTTCGTCATCCTCGTCGTCGTCGTCGTCGCGTTTTTATTTAGACGCGCCTCGCGCGCGCAAACTCCAAGAATGTACTCGGCAAACAACAAAAGTCAAGAAGACGAGCCAACCGAAGTCGAGTCAGGCCCAAGAAAGGCTGCATGCTTACTCGAGAAGGAAGGTCGATCATCATCATCTTCATCGGTCGTTATTGAGGAACATCTGTCGCTTAATTATTATCGTTTTGTTGCGCCGGAATCAAAGTGCGTTTCGAATCGAAGAAGTTCGAGAAGACATTTTCCAAACAAATTGTAATATCTCCAGGTAAAAATGCCATAGAACGATGAATTTGGGCTTTTTCAACAATTACTTATTAATAGTTTTAGTTTTAATAAATTTGTCGACATAGCTTTTTATTTCAATTTAATCGATTCCGAAATTCAAATTTGAATTCATTTAAATTCGCAATTTCTTTACTAAATTTTGCCCTCCAAATTTTGGCATCTATGACGTCATATTGTTATAAACAATTAATGATGTTTAATACCAATAATTACCTATATTCTTCCCCTATCTATTGATATATTTGATACTTTAATAAATTGTAAAATTTTGGTGATACATTAGCTTCTATAAAAAATTTACAATTTTTGGTGTCACTTGAACTTGCAAATTGACTTTGAGATTATTTTTACCTAGAAAAACACGTCTTGTGGCACTCATAAGTTGACAGTGATGACTTCCATTTATTATTTTTGTCAGAATGCCATTGCGGATTGTCTTGAACTTCAAAATACTTCAAGAAACAAGATCTCTGTTTGTTGTACTTCTAGAAGTAACATTTTTGCTAATATTTTAGCAGACGAAGTGGAAAATGCACTAATTTCCTCTTGAAAAACATTTTCCCACTCAGCTTCCCACTTCTCATGACGTTTCATCATAGAATTACTTGATGTGAAGCTGGGAACATCTGAAATCGTTTCATTTGGCACGCGAATTTCGATTCGTTGAGAACGTCTCTGTCGATGACGGCAAGTTTAATAAAGCTGCCCGAACGAAGACAGGTGCTTCAGACACTGATTAATTGCATTCTTAATAGTTTCATTCACATACAATCTTTCCGGGGGAAATTCAACACTTTAACATTCAAAAATGTCGAGTCAAATCTTTTGAGCTGGGAAATTCGTGTGTTCGAAAATGGCCGAAAATTGTATGGTCATTGCAGCCAAATTACACCCATAAATTCCCATTATTATATTTCCCAACTCGAATAACTTTCCTTGATAGTTTCCTGGAAACGAGCTGAATTATTGAATCAAATCTAAAGCAAACGTTAATTTAGTTCTTGATGTCAGGTGATCACAAACCAACGATACAAAAATGTCGATATCCTGGTGATTGATTATTCCAATTGTTTTTTTCTCGTATGACGTAGTCCTAATGATCCTTAATGGCGGATGACCAACCCTCGATATTAATTATTCACCTCAGTCTTTGTTTGTTTAATTAATAGATGCGTGAATATCAAAGAATATCAAAGAGCAACAACCCTCGAAGTTCTCATTCGATCAATTGTGATATTATTTGATTGAATCGAATTGATTCTCTCATCACATCACATGTAATTGTTGCAAACGAATTTCAATAGATTGTTTAACAATAGCGACGATGACTTAACGCGCCTCATTTTGCATCTTATATGATAATCACCCATTATTTGATGATGTATTACACGCTATTTGTTGTTATTGTTGATTTATTGCATACGTAGGCTGCACACAGAGTTCCGCATTCATAAAATTGCGTTTTCATTGAAAACTTGTACTTTCACAACTTCATTCTGCAAGAAGTTGCTGCAAGTGAACCAGCAAAAAAGTTGGCAAAAAATATTGAGTAATAATCGTAAATTTACTTATCTACGTTTATGCAACTTTCTTTCTTTATAGTGCGGATATCATGCAATCAATGCGGGTCGTGACTCAAAAAATAAAATTGCAAATTCCAATCGTTGTTAGTCATAGTCTGCAGTGCGAATGTCTGAATTTAATGCAATAATTATGACGCCCTGTAATGTAGATCGTATTGCGTATGAAGTGCATTAAAGCGATCAAAATAGTGCATTAAGTTGGATACGAATGCCAAATCGCAGCATTCGATTAAATTTATATTCGAAAATGTCAGTCGAAATTATGAAATAATCTTATTTGGCGTTCCAAATGATTCTGTAAGAATGTGTATACATCTGAACGTCCAAATTGTTGCTAAATAAAGGTTGAAATATCTTCTTAGATTGCATTTGTTTTAAAAGAAAAGTTTATTTGATTCTGTAATTTGAATTTGACTTCAAATAGTTGAAAACCTAAATTTTTATTGAGGTAAAATTCAAAATGAAAAATGCAATGAAAAACTAGTTCAAACATTATGCCTTTTGGATTTAGGATTGCGTGTTAATGATTTAATATAGAACACACGAATGCATTTTATAAATATTTATAAAAACGTTTACATCGTTGGCGGGAAGTTGAAAGACTAATAGCTGAAATTACAAATGAAAATTTGCATAAACTTTTTCCATATGTCCAACAAAATAAATTGTTTCATTAATTAAAAATTGGATTTTCTATACTTGTCCATAATTAAATATACAATAAATTAAACATCTCAACTAAGCGAAAAATATTCCACTCAACATAAATTATACTTAAGTCTGACATGCATAAAAAATATTGAATTATTGCAATTAAAAGTATTCTAAAGTAAGAAACGAATCCTTCTGATTTGTAATAAATTGCAGCCATGATTATACGATAATAAACAAATCAATTCAATCGTATATTCAAGCTATAGTCATTAATTGAAATGGTATAAATTAATAAATTAAGACGTATTAACATTTGAGGCGCATATTTAACGGAAATTGTTTACAGCGAAATATGCATGGAAAATAAATCCTTAAAAGGACATTCTTGGTATGATAAAGTAAAATGATATAGTTTCTTGTGTGAAATCAGGTGATTAATTTAAAATTTGCAGGATTATAAAAGGAAAAATAATATTCTAGATGTAACAATGAACAATACAACAATTTCACAAATTTGACTTAATTCGATTGGTATAGAATTGTTAGAAGATTAAGATAACAATTGTTTTAGTAACTTGTAAAGGAAGTACACTTAACACTAATAACCGATGACTAATTAATAGCAATTAGAGGATATGAGGTGTAACATGCAACTTGTTTTCGTTTAATTTCATTGCGCATTAGCTCGGGTTAATTGCCACTCAATTAACCCATTTTTCGCTTAATTATCCGCCTCGAAAACTTCAAATATCTTCATAAACTTCGTTCATTGATTGATGTCCGTGAAGGCATCTCAAAAAGTGTCATCTGGATGAGCTTCTGGTCAGCTAATTAGATATTCAAATAAACCCACATTGAGTGCACAAATCCCACAGTCAAAGACGACACTTAAACAAGATATTTAGTAAGTGTTGATCTATCCTCTTGGGATTCGATGTCAACTAACGTTACTTCGAGTTGCTTAACGTCCGCCAAGAAGTTTTGATTAATTGCTTCCGTCATAGTTAAACAAATCGATCCCATAGATCAGCGACACTGCAGAAATTTTACGAGGAAATATTTACAAGGAACATCTAAATATTCATTTGTCTGCCAGCTGTTGAGGCGACATTCAGCGTACTCGAAGTTGCGCTAACAACAAGACATCTTTTATTGCGTAAGAGATGATGAAGTGATGTCGCGAACCTTTCACAATCGCATTCAATTCGAACCCGTTGTCGATTAGATACGATCAACGATACGAAATGTCAAAGCAACAAAACATGCACCGCCGGAAAATTAAAATTGCAAAATTGCCAAGTTGTAACTGTCGCGTCGATTCCAGCCCGAAGAAGAAAGGAAGTAAATCGAGAAAGATATTACTCGGCGGACAATAATATCGAGGAATCGGCTTCGATTTAAGGAAATGATGGCTCGATTTCGATGCTGACGTGCTGCAAATGGCAATGTCTTTCGTTGGAAATGTCCGCAGAATTTTCTCCCATTGCCGCATGTCTGCGCATTCGCGCATATTGCGAAACGTGATGCGTATCGTATCAGCGACCTTGTACAAAACGGTTACTGACCCGTGGATGTGCTCTTCTTGTTCTTCAATCGGAATGGACGAATAAATCGAGTAGTGGCACTTTAAGTCCTCGTTTTGCGGATTTCTTGCGCAAGTTGTGATGGATTTGGTTTTCATGTTTCATTCATGAATCTTTGATAATATCAGAGTTCGTGAAATATTGGACTATTCTAAAGTCTTTACATGAAATTATTCTCTGCATTTGGTAAGCTAGAGAATTGAACATTCAATTCTACAGAGATTAACTTAAAGAAACTTATTTCAAAGTTAAAAACTTATGAACAATTAACTAGAATAGATGACAATGCAGTTTTGCTAAACATTTTCCATTAATTAAGTTAACAGCTTGTAATTAGTTTCTAGTTAAACTCCAGACAATCTCGAGGCATTTCTAAGCAAATGTTAAACAATTGCAAGAAATTCGAGTATTTTTCTATTGCCTCTCGTTTTTAACATTTGTTTCAATTTGACTTCCAATTTCTATTTTTGAGAATAATCAGCCTTCAACTTCAAACAAAAACTTCACGAAATTCATAAATTACCAAGTGAAATTCATAAATCCGATTCATTATTTGTCAACATTTCACATGAAACTGGAGCAAAAATAATCCACTTGCTTAAATATGACTTATAAACATTATAAATTTAGATTAACTTCTATAAACACTTTTGATACTTGTTCAAAATTACATATCAACTATTATAAACTTATACACAAACTTAATTTATATTTTTGCAGACATTTAATCATAATGAATGATCTATAATGAAAAAAGAGAAAAACTAGTAATTAAATATTATAAATATTACAAACCTACACTTTTAAATTAACCTTCAAACGAGTTAAATACAGTATGAAAAACTCTATTGGCGCGCGTATAATTACTATTTTTCTGATTTGATTTAAAAGTTCTCATGATTTCAAGCACAAGTGTTATTGTATTTGTAATTTTAGGTTCGCATCATTAACACTTCAGCTACATTCGTTTTAATATATCATGCAGGCTACAAATAATAATTATAGCACAATTCGAAACGCAATTTTAACGTTCTTTCTATGTTAAGATTAAGATTTAACTAGGCTTGCCATCTGTAAAACCAATCAGGCTTTTTTGGAAGTGTTGATAGGTAGTTGAAGATGTCAAATATTGAATTTATTGGAGATGTTAATTATTGCTGCTTGCCTCCAGAAGATGCTAAAAAATCAATCTTGATTCATAAGCTTAAGTTTGAAATCAGTTTATTAAAGATAGCTTTACCACCAACAAGTATTGAACATTAGTTGAATAAAGATATGCTCATAAAAAATCATAAATTTCAACAACTACTAATTTGCATTTGTAAAAACAGATATGAAAAAATTAGGAATTTGCTGAAATTAGATTCAAAGAATATAATTCTCAAATAATCTTCATAAATTAACACTTATAAATGTTTAGAAGATATTGAAATTTCTGATAACTTGTGGTCTCCATGAGCATCACCATTCTACAATACACAAAATTAAATTATAGTTTGCGAAAGCAGTCTCATGCATTCTACGTACTTGTTTCAGTGTTGACAATGAACAACTCTTTGAAGTAGTGTGGTTTCCTCTGCGTTGTACCTCTGATAATCTCCATGGATCTCCTAGCATAATGAACTATAAGTTGATTTCTATTAATGAGCTCATCTTCAGTGTATATTTCCAATCGATCAACAAGTTTGCAGCACATTCTTGATACTTTTTCAAAGCCCAGTCTTAATTATACGTTAAAGAGTTTCTGAAACGTAGAAATTAAATACAATACTTACAAATTGTTCTTTGCTTACCTAATATTGTTAAACACAACACAAAACATAATTTACACCCAAAAGATCAATAATGCTCTTTTCGATCATAACCTCAAACCATAACAAAATTTATTGTGAGGTAGGCAACCAAAGTTGACAACTTTTCAACTTTTAAAACTTTTCAAATAAGAAAGTTGTTCATTTTCAATCTCTTCCAGGAAGATGGATATAATCATACAAAACTACTCAAAAACCTCCATTTAAACATTCAATCTATGCAATAGCTTTGAAGAATACATGAAAAAATACTAATTCTAGAATTTAAAAACCAAAATAAGTTTGGAGAGTGAAAATCTACTAACTTGTTTTTAACCCAAACTAAATGAGCAAAGTGCAATTACTTGTGAGTAATTACAGACATGCGAATCGCTCTAATTATTATCTAACGTATCGATTAAACGGTTATTCAATTTAGCTCGACTTCCATTTTCCACTTTGCAGGAAGAATTCCCCATCTCAATGAATGTGTAAACGCAAACTTCAATAACTGCTACGGTTCTCGTTCGAAGTGTACTAAAGTACAAGCAGTGAGTATGTATTATCTGCATGCACCGCCTAGAGAAGAAGTACAACTATTTCCTATGTTGGGAAGTATGCGGTAAATGAGAATAATTGCGAATCTGGATGATGCAAATCACGTAGCATTAGCATTTGATGCGGAATTGCGTGGCGGCAGATTCAGTTATAAACAAAGTTAGCACGCGATTATTAAATAATTTCTATGCCGAGTGCATCTGATGGGCTGTTATTCAGTTCATTTCGAGATGTTTATTGATTCAATCGGCGGACGTTTTTGATATCTGAAGTTATCTGAAGTTGTATTTAAGTGCACCTAAGTGTAGAAAGTCTAATTAAGTATTTAATTGCGTTTCCTTATCACGTTTTGTCGCAATCACTTTTCTAAAACTAGTTTACTATCAATAGATACATTTATTCCTTATTTTTGCAATTCTCTTATTGGATTTCTAATGTTTGTTTTGCCTGCAAAAGTAAATATTACAAAATGTCTCTTTTTGGTATTATAGCATTTCAAAATTTTCTTGTTTAGATTAAATATCTAATGAAGAACTTTACTCAACTGTCATTAAATATCAAATATATATATCAGAAAGATTTTATCAATAAATAAATTCATTCTTTGCCTATTTATCAGTGTTATTAGATTTTTGAAAACTTAGATGATTCAAATTCTGTAGCCATTTGAAATTTGCAACTTTTGGCACACATGAAATTGTTTAGATATCGTGAGGTGTCATTGCTCCATAAGAATAACATAATTTAGCCAATAAAATCATATTTTATTCGTGAACCTTGCAAAACGGTTGCAATTAATTTTATTTCTAGGGTAATTTATAGTTCGTTCCACGCTATTTTTAGCTCCAAAAATTTATCGCAGCGCAACTCGCGACTATAAATAGCGGTTTCACTTTTATTTCAATTCCGATCCGCATCCTACTTGTGTAAATTGTCTGGCCGAGTGTTCACGCATGAAATACCAAGTGGAAATCCAAGAAATCCCATTTTCTCGATTCGCCGAACATACATTACGAATGTTTAGAGCGTACTGAACATTTTATGCATGTTCGTGAGACCTGGTCATACGTTTCACATGCAGACTCGAACCGGAAACGCACTCCTACATTAATGGCCATTTATTCACGCAGATTACCAACAGTGCATTGAACACGCATTTTCCACATGTCATTCGAACAAGCCCAAAAAACAAAGTACAACTTGGAGAAAATTCTACCATCTATCACCAATCCAGAAAAAAATTATTTTATTTTTTACTTTACAAAAAGTCAACTAAAATAATTAAAACATTGAATAAACAAAAAGAAGATTTGAAAATTGGAAATTCTTCAGTTCCATAAATCTTATTTTGGTTCTTTTGGATTCGTGTTGTTTGAAGATGAAGCACATGATAAGATTGGCATTTTGTAATTGATGGTCTTTGTTTTTGCGGTTTGACTTCGAGCTAATAAATTGTCGTGATGTCAGTGGAACAAACCACACATTTCCTCATGTCACCTACGCAGAAGACAAATCTCTGCAACAGCAATAACAAGCCAAAGAAGATATAAAGCTTAGAAGAGCAAGAAGTCTGGTGGTTATTGATTTACATCAAACCAAAGAAAAACCGCAAATTTATTGACTTGGAAAATTGAACCATTGACTCGAGATTTACCATCTTAAAGTACAATTAACCTCAAGAATAATCCATTTGTTCATAATTTGATAGATGTATTCAGTGTCAAATTAATTATTCGTTGAATAACTTTACAGATTTTGTCGTGTTCGTAATAAACGACAAAAACAATGACACATGCAATTACAAATGTAATGTAGTGTAAAATTTCCTTTGGTCTATGCAATAAACAAGTAATAAACGTCCAAATTGTCGTGTAAATTCCAACTTTTGTATAAGTATAAATATAATTTTACGTCCTGTATTAAATTCAACCAGAAATTATTGAGTAGCATTAAAATATCAAATTAGCAAATAAATAAAACTAGTAGAATTTTTTAAAATTGAACTTTCTAGATAATTACATTTTCTACAAATTTGCAATTTCATTTAATTACGTTTATAATAACAATCTAATTTTAATATGTTAATTCCAATAATTGGAATTTAATAGAGAAATTTTATTGTTTTCACTGTGATTATTCCATTTTCTTGAATACTTAAATAACTTTCTTTAACAATTTCTTAATTACTTTCACCGATTTCATGTGATGATATGATTGATTGCAGTTTTTCCTGGTATTTCAAAGAAAATATCGGCTCAGAGAATTCACAGTTATCTTTTTATAGGTGCTAGCACTCATTGAAATATACAGTTTTAGTAAATTATGATATTAAAATGCAAATTGCACTATAAAACGATGCAACCATCGAGTAACAATCAGAGTTCCGTTCGATTCGACATCAGGATCGTTATCAAACTGATTTCAGATTCGCAAATCATCAGTTTAATCGTATTGGCAATCTTGACTTGAAGGACTTCTTTGGATGCCGATGAGCACTCAATTTATAGCTGTTCGGTATCTAACGGATGGGAGAGATTCTGATCGGAATATTTATCGATAACGTATCAATAACTTTGAACCTCCTCCAACGATCGTAGAATATTTGATGAGTTCTTTGTGCAAAATACATTGCAATTTTGCATTGGAAAGTTATAGCATAAATAGAAGAAAATATCTTGTAGACTGGAATTTCTACTTTTACGCTCTGAATACATTTAATTCCACTAACAATAAAGACTAATAAGTAATCAGCTAATTAAATTACTCCACGATTGATTATATGCAATATTCAATGTGAATTATTTCAGTACAAGATTTATCCATTAGACAGGAATTATTATGATTTGATGTGAGGAAATTACAAGCAATTCTCATTTGCAAATGCAATCGACAAGAAAATTCCAATCATCTGCAATTTCAACCAGACATTAATGCAGAAAATGTCTAACGACCTTGAGTGCTTCTTGAATTATTGATGTAATTTCTTATCAATTTATTCTCTATGCAAAAATGAAGCGCAATTCTTGAGAATTTCATGAACGAAAAAAAAAACAAATAAGTACGAGCAACATTGAGTGGGTCATAAAGTTTAACGGTTTTGTGCAAAATATTTAAACTTTGTGCCGTAAAAAATCAAGCAAATATTTGCGGTACTTTCAAGGTACGAAAGTGCATCATTAACTATAAAAATTATTGCGCGTTTATCGTTCGTTTATTTTGCTAAAAATCTCTTCCAGTTCAAGTCAATAACCAACTACTTTATTTTTTCTTCGTCGTGATGTTATTATAAAGTTATAATAGTTGTGAAACCATATGGTTTTTTATTTAATCAGTGATTCTTGAAGCTTACGCCTTCGAAAAGTTATGAACTTGTTATAAATAAAGATCACGAATGTTGTTATTTAACGAAGCGAGTCTTCAAGTTAATGATTGGAATTTCTGTTAACGGAATCTCGTTCGATGGCATGCTTTAATTATAACGAAGCTGAAGCTGAAAACTTCTTGCAGAGAATGACCATTCAGAGCAAACTTGTGACCAGTTTTTCTGCAAGGATAAAATACACATTCAAGAAATACATTCATCATATTCAATATTCCTGATGTTTATTATTTATTTTTAAGTGTGTAAATCATTGCTTAGCTTGAAAATATGTTTGTTTTTTTTTGGGTCATTTCTTATTGGTGATTTTGGTATTTTTTTGTTGCAGAGTAATGCGCCCTATCTTAGCGATTCGACGAAGCCGATGAGCCCCTCTTTGAAGGGTCTTTACGGGCGCTGGGCCTGAAACCATGCGGGAAGAGGACCTCGAGGTGGCCCTCAAGGTAAATTTTTATTGTTTATAACCAAAATCAAGAATTAAATCTTATCTGAAGAGTTGGAAACTTAAATTTAATTATACTCTTTGGAATCTTGAAAGAATAAACAATAGACAATAAATTATATATCGTGCAACCCGCATATCAACAAATGCGAAGATATCAAAGACTTGAAATGAAATGGTAATTTATTATTGGTCAATAAAAAATCAGATGGTATTCAGAACAAATATTTATTCAGTGAAAAAGAATAAGAGAACAAAGAAATCAACAAATATTTTAAGAGAATATGAAGCTTTTATGAAAATGGGATTTTAACGGTCTTTTAAGCTGTCTGAACGTTTATAAACAAATTGAAATTAACGACGATCACAATTCCAACGGAAATTTGATGGGCCATTATGTTTTTATCGACAATTCCCACACAAACAATGAATCAATCATTGTTTATACCAACAAAAACAACTTGAAAAGTCCTTCAAAATTTTCTACAAAAACCTGAATCAAAATATTACAATTTCTAGCAATATTTTCTGGAAATTTCATTGATCAAATTTCAATTTAAAAATAAATTGCAAACTTCAATTTAATAATAAATTAACTGAGAATTTCTGATGTTATTATAACAAAAATGAATTGCATTCATTAATCAATCAATTAATTAATTATACAATTAAGGTGTCATGCCGGTTGGATTTGAAGAAAAAAGAAAAGTATTCAAATCCTAAATAGGAAGTGTACAACATCACGAATGAAAAATAATTCAGCAACATGTTTGCAACCAATACATGGCCATTAATTTCCTCGCCGAACACGAAAGCAACATTTGAAGCAACATTCTGGCCCGTCCAACATCTGTTACTCCACGCCATCTTCTTGTCTTTTAACTACTTCGTAGTGTAATTATCTCTAATCGTTGGACCGTTCTGAAGAACATTTCGACGATGTATATGTATCAGAAATCGGCATTCATTACAGGACATTATCATTTTATGCACGTGTCTATTGCAACTTTCAATTTACATTTTTGCGAAAATAGAAAAGAGAAGTAATGCAAATGAGGACTTAGAACCCGAATGGACTAATAACAGAAGGGAGATTAGAATTTGTTGAATAAATGACATTATGTTGTAAACCTGTATTTTAAAATTGATATTATAAATGAACGGAAATAATAAAAATAGTCGTGTTTGGTATCAAATGAAAGCAAATTAAATTTTCTATCGATTCATTCTATTTGTTTATTGAGCGCTTAAGTCATATTAAAATAACGAAAGCAACTGGAGAATATGAATAGATAAGAGTCACGTGATCGCCTGCTGTAGCTTCACTCACGAGATCAACCGAATCTCTCCGAGTGCATACACATTTTTAAATTGAAATTATAAATAAATAGAAATAATAAAAATAGTCGTGTTTGGTATCAAAAGAAAGCAAATTAAATTTTCTATCGATCGATGCTATTTATTTATTGAGCGCCTAAGAGATGTAAAATTAACGAAAGCAACTGAAGAACACGCATAGATAACAGTCACGTGATCATCAGCTGCAGCTTCACTCACGAGATCAACCGAATCTCTCCGAGTGCATACACATTTTTAAATTGAAATTATAAATAAATGGAAGCAATAAAAATAGTCGTGTTTGGTATCAAAAGAAAGCAAATTAAATTTTCTATCGATCGATGCTATTTATTCATTGAGCGCTTAAGACATATAAAAATAATGAACGTAACTGGGCAAAACTGATATTCTACAGTCACGTGATCTACCGACTGCAGCGTTATTCACTGCAGCGAATCTCATACAAGTAAACATTTAAATTTGTTGTCTTTTTTTCCAGGTGGTTATCGTTGGAAATGGAGGAGTTGGCAAATCCAGCATGATCCAGCGTTATTGTCGCGGGACTTTCACCAAAGACTACAAGAAGACGATCGGTGTTGATTTCCTCGAACGACAAATCGAGTAAGTTCACCACACTCACATCAAGAAGTCAAAAAGTGAGATTGAAAGTCATAGAAACTTTATATGCATTCAATTGGATCGCATTTCGACGAAGACAATGAAAGCGAAAAATGAGCGGAACGACTATTTAAACTTGCTACAAACCGTCATAATAAAACCGAAAGAACAATGACAATTGCAAACAATATGGATGCGTAACGGGTAATTGCGCCAAAATCGTGAAGAAGCGCAGAAAAACAGCAACGATTCAAACGTAGAAATTCAATTGAATTCACAACTAGTTTGCGTTTGTTTCGAACTTAATTACACTTCACAGCACTAAACGATTTCTTAATGCGTCCCAAATTTGCACATTTTCATACCTAGATATCACACAAATCGAGACCGATGGAAAATCAGCTAATTAGCGAACAAAATGCATGGTGTGAAAACGTGCAGTCATCTGATGTTCTTATCGGAATTATACAATCTATTAATTAAATTTACTCAAGAGTTGCACATGCAAATAAGGAGCTCGTTATCTCTGGTGCAATCTGGAGGTTTTTCTCAGGTGTAAATACTTTGCTGCACGTTCATTCACGAAGAGATGAGTGAAGTAATCAGGTTGTTTTACCGTTGGCTACGAATACGTGTTTCTAATTGTATTTTCCGCGATTTCCCTTGAGAAACAACGGCGCGAATCGTGGCGTGTTTGAGTGTGCTAAAAACGCTGCATATTTTTATGGCGCGAAATTACAGCCATCCGCATTGTAATGTTCTCGATCATAACACCCAGACAATAGATAGACTTTTCATATTTATTGGCTGATTAGGATAATTGATAATATTATTTGCAGGGTCGACGGCGAAGAAGTACGTTTAATGTTGTGGGATACGGCTGGCCAGGAAGAATTCGATGCCATCACGAAAGCCTATTATCGAGGGGCTCAAGCATGCGTCCTGGCATTTTCCACCACCGATCGGGACTCCTTCGAGGCTGCGCACTCATGGAAACTCAAGGTGACCTTAAGACTTATAAGACTTTGTACTTTTCTGCACTTGGAATTTTGGTTCCAAGCTTGTGAACAATATGGATGAGTGACCATCGTCACTGACCAGCAACCATGCTGAATGATGGATAATTTGGTGCCTTTACTTATAATTAATACATAATGCAAGAAGAAATGAGTAATTTTGTAATTATTGTACCATGGAAAGCAAGCTTCCAAAACGTTGATGAATAATGATCAAGAAATCCTTGATGCAATTATTTCCATATGAAGAGAACTTGGATTGGAAATTTTAGTAATGAATTTGTGATTTCAGGTTGAAAATGAATGCGGTGAAATTCCAACTGTGATAGTTCAAAACAAAATCGACCTGTCGGATCAAAGCGTCGTCAATCCGTAAGTCATCAATCTCATCAATATTTACGAATGTTTTCGTGGATCATTTGTCTATAAGTTTATTGAACTTTGTGTGGATTGCATGCATCCGTAACGCCTCAACAAAAAAAAACTTTTAGGAAAAGTTCTGCGACCGATCACAGGCGATTTCAGGACGAAAATAGCCAGTTAATTTTGGGTCATTTTGGGTCGCTCACTTGAAACGATTGGCCCTGCCATTGAAGCATTCCGGAAAACGACACGAAATTTACATAAAGTTAAACGACCTTATTATTCTTTCGTGACGGATGGCTTCTTATTAACCAACCCGCATTTCCATACCAACAAACCAAAAAAATAAAAAACAAATTTGATGTTGTTTTTTGCAGGGAAGAAGCTGATCTTTTGGCACGAGCTCTTGGATGTCGCATTCTGCGCACTTCAGTAAAAGAAGACGTCAATGTTGCTGCCGTTTTCCGCCATTTGGCGATGCGTTGTCTGCAGGAAATGCGCGAACCACGCGATGATTACTATTCAATCAATCATGGACATCATCCAATCACGATCAGTAAGTTCATTAAAGTTCCATTAAATTTCGATTGAAGTTCCAATAATTTCTTCTAAAACCATCGAATTTTAGGTGCATTCAGTCCTAGTCTCAATCACAACCACAAGAACCATCACAATGGGACGATTATCCTGCGGCCGAATAAGAGTAAGAAAAAGAGAAACGTTCTGAAGAACGCCTGCCGATTGTTATGATGAATTTCGATCAACGATAACCATTTTGAAACATACACCTCGAAGAATTAACTGTTAATTTTCTAAATGTTAG
The DNA here is from genome assembly GCA_030264555.1 of Aleochara sp. GC000083. Lineage (NCBI taxonomy): Eukaryota > Metazoa > Arthropoda > Insecta > Coleoptera > Staphylinidae > Aleochara > Aleochara sp. GC000083. The sequence continues at coordinate 278 of JARJDZ010009340.1, read as the reverse complement.
ATTTTTACTATACATACGTTTCTTGTACAGATAATTTCATACGCATTAAAGTTCGGTTTATGACTTCACGGATTACGTACGAAATTTTATCCATTTTGTACATTGCAACAGTGTAAATAATCTATATTTGTGTATAATGTATGACTTGCAATGAGGTCAATGGAGGCCAAAAGGCAAAGTGCTAATATGACCCTCAAGTAATTAGTTAATGGTTTAGGTTCGATTGCTAATTGTAAGTATTTTCATACTCGCTAATTGTTTCGTGGTAGCATGATAAT